>DF241370.1:87291-120584 GCA_000507305.1 Breviolum minutum Mf 1.05b.01 | reverse complement strand
GATGTTTCCGATGTTTTGTTTCTGCTGTTTAAGATTTTATCGTACATCGGGGTTCATTAGAGGTGTGCACTGAGAACACGTCGGAAAGGCATCGGAAACGTCGGATCGGAAAGGTTTGGACCCCTCAAAACACAAGTAAACCGACACCCCATGACACCCCGGGCGTCGGAAAGGCGTCGGAAACATTTGGGGGTAACACTAACTAAACTCATGATCCACAGCTGTTTGGGAATTCTACATCTCGCTACATCGAGCTGGGTGTCTACAATCAATCAGCCATGGTCACTCTGGCAAAGTTAGGGGAATGGCCTGGTGTACCCTTGTTTTATATACGATCGATCTATTATATCATAAACCACCGACCCAACACACGTCAGGGGGTGAAGAATGGAAGCCAGGAGGAGTTGTGTGATAAGCTGGAAATTGATTGACCCCTCATGCATCCTACACTCGGACGCTCCTTTGCACGTATAGGAGAAAGAAGATATCAAACTTCCACTTTTTCATACACCAAAGCCTGGGGATGTCGCCCAATTCTTTGGAAAGTGGAATGGAGCTGTTGCTTTTTTGAAATTATTTTTTTTCCCATGCATGACCAGTCATCCCAGCCATTCATCCCATATGCTATGCCGGCAAATATGGTGGCATCCGCAGCTTTGAGTACACCACCAACAAAGAAACGGATTGTCTCGCCTTCGTCGACCTCAAAAGGTTGTTTTCCCGGCTCTAAGGAACTTAGGGTGGATCGGGGTTGGTCGTGGGTGGATGTGTTTGTGATGTTTTGTATGACTAGTTGTCACGTGTGATTAGTATACTGCATGCATGATTTATATGATGAGTCCCTGACATTTAATGAAAAACTAAAGGAGACTTCATCAGCAAGCCCACCTTCAGCGCCTACACCTGTGGGATGGCCAGACCTTCTCCCATCCAGTGCTGAAGACTTGTCTCTTTATGAGCCCGTATCTTACTCTGACGTAGTGCATAGGTGGGTGGATGTCAATATAGCTGTTCTTTTAAACCTTGCGTCCCGTACGTGCTACACGTATGCATGTGTGCTAAGCATTCTTAGGAAGATGTCACCAGCTGTGTTCTCACGGTCAACAACAAGCGAATCAATGGGATCAGCAATTCCGTACCCGAAGCTGCAACCACCTCCGCCTAGACCATCCAAACGTGCTCCTGATGTGGCAGCGCCTGTTGTAGCTAAAGAGAGCGCGCAAAAGAAAAGCAAATCCCCCAGCGTGTGCACAGCAGCTAAGTCAGTTGCAGTCAAACACGAGGTTCAAGAAGATTTTGCCAAGCAACCAATTTTACGGCTGAAGCATCTCACCAGCATGTCCTTGAAATCTCCTCCGCAGCCAAAAGCTGCAGCCCCGACACCTGCAGCTCCAGCTGAGCAACCACCAGCAGTGCCTAAGCAGGCGCCTGATACAGCACCCCAACGGTTGGAGGAAGAACCTAATGAGTCAACGGGTTCAAGCACAGCACCCAGGGATGCCACAGCCACATTGCATGAAGCACCAGCGGAGTCAGAAGTTACATGCACAACAACTACAGGCAGCGTGCCAACACTGAAGTCACTGAAGCATGAGCCTGGTACTTTGCAAGCCAGAGCCTCTGCCCTGAGGCGACCAAGTTGCAAGCCTGAGCCTACACTAACCCCAGCTCGTGTTACTTTTGCAGAACCTGCAACGCCTCCTGAAGCAGACCAACCGCCTATGTCTGTGAAGTCACCGCAGCCTGAAGCAGCACAGCCCAAAGCAGCCACACCGCCCACGCCTGCCCAGCCCAAAGCATCGCAGCTTTGCAAAGCAGCCACCCCGTCCACGCCTGCCGCAAAAGCAGCACCAAAACCAGCAAGCAGCAACGCAACTGGTGGAGTCACAGTGGCTGAGAACCTTAACGTCACCCACGACATGTTGTTTACAGTTGAGTGTATCTATACATGCATGTAAATATTCATATGCATGCATTGTATGTATCCATTATGTCGATGCTGGATTTACACGCATGGCAGGTAACACCAGTTGTTCCGGGTAACTACCATGAACGTCAAGCACTTCAGGCTGAGTTCAAGAGGCCATTTCTTCATGCAATGGACAAAGAAATATGCAATCACAACATAATATATAATCCCTTCCAATCAGTTTTCGATTTCATGTTTATTCCCATTCGCCACTGACAGGCGGCTACGTGATCCATCAGCCAACGAAATTCCGGACGACTTTGTCACATTGTGGCAAGATGCGGTGCGGACCAACAGCAAGGTCGCACCTTTGAGCTGCAAAGCCGTGGGGGGGTGTTGAGTTGTAGTTGTATTGTAGGGATTGTAGAGTATAGGATGGTATAGGTTTTCCATATACCAAAAATAAATGAACCGTATATACGGAGAGTCAAGTATACAGTATACATTAATAATGTGAAGATGTTTTCCACCGCCTTTGTGATTCCCACTGCTTGATGGCAGGCGGCAAAGAGTGCTTTGTTTGAAAAATGGCTGTCTGCTGGAAAGGATTGGAGCTTGCCCCTAGGCTCCAAACCATATATGTGCTCAAGTTGGAAGGTAGCCAAGTCTTTCAACCAAACGTCTTGAGTCATGGTTAAATGTTCTCCTACCCACCCCAAGCCTGACCATTGGTTAATTCAAAGGTATTGGCTAATTCAAAGTTTTGATACCATATCTATACATAACTAGCGTCAACCCTCATCCCAGGTTGGTTGTTGAAAGCTCCAAGTCCCACACGGACAAGTCCACGGCGGACCACTACATGCGTTCCTGGGCTTACCTTAGTGGATGGGTGGCTTACAGGCCTGTTCCCAACGCATCTCATCCATGCATGGGAATATATTATACTACGGCTGTTTAAAACCATATCACCCCCAACTGAAATAAGGAAAATATATTGTATATGCCATATCGGCCCATAAACAAAATGATCCCAAGGATGGTTTACATATACCCAAGGATGGTTTACATATACTAACCCGGCCATCAAAATTAACTATCGTTATAGAATATTGTGGATCAAAATCCACTGAAAAGTGCGAAGGTATCTTTACATACCAATCCATAGAAGAATAAACCTATATGTGGAAAGACATACATCGCCCCATCAAAATGAACAAAGCAAGGCATACATAAAAAATCAATTTAGAGTTTGGGAACCCTGGATCTTGCCCTTTTTATTTTCAGTGGTGCCAAGGTTGGAAAACACGAGCTCAGATCATCGCTTTGCATGGGGGTGACAAAGATGCTGCTGACAGCATCATTGCAACCAAGGAGGCCCAAGGTTTGGTGCAGGATCACCCTGATACCCCGGGGCTCAAAACCTTCTACGTTTCTTGCCTATCTTTTTTGATAGTTTTTCCATGTCTGGTTGAGGTAACAAAGACCACCCCCATCCTGAGGTTACCACAGATTTGGGGCGACGGGATGAGGAAGAAACTAAAGAAAAAACCAAGATCGCATCCACGGCGAAAATGAATCCGGGTTCAGAGGCGGGGGGGGCTGTGATTTTTGAATCCCTTGCTTTGAAATGGTTGTTGCCCAATCAAGTATATAATCCATAAACCCCCTCCCATTGTCTCAGGGGGCAAAGAAATTGATGAACGGACTTGACCTTACGAATTTCAGCAAATTGCGAAAAGCCGGGCCTACTCCGACAGTGACTCCGGAAACTAAGAAAAGACCGGACCCTAAGAAAAAAGCTGCGACTTTTGGCCTGATAAGTAGAACAAGTCTGTTGCAAGCATCGGGAAAAGAAAGATACAATTTAAGGTTTGTTGGGGCCACGTAAAAGTATCTGCCTTTTACAGCAAATATAATGCATGCATATATGTTTGCATCTTTCCTTTCCCGATCATCATTCAATTCATGTTTGTCTAATCCAAGTTTTAGCTTTGCACTTCGATCATTTATTGAAATTTTAGCCATCTGAGGAAAGAAATGCCGCTTGATGATCCGATCAAGGCTCTTGAATGGATGGTTCCAAAGTTGCTAAAGGATTTGACTGAAGCCAAGATTCTTCCCATCAAGATGGCCAATCTGAAGCACCAACAAAAACTCCGTCACTTTGACATTGATGATACAAGTATATTAGCATTCTTTCATAGGTTTAGGATTGCATTATGGGATGTCAATACCCTGCCAATATATACATCAAATCTTTCTGCCATATCTGAGGCGAATCCGTGACTGAGCACACCAAGAAACTTGAAGAGACCTATTTCAAGTTGAAGCCGATTGCTGATACGCTGAAGGAGGATTGATCATTGGTTAGTACGTTTCATGTACATTTCATTTGCCCCCATTCACATAGATAAACCAACTACATGTTGTATTTTTCTCCTATTTTTCTCCTATGGGAAGGACCCTTCTGGTTTGGATACCGAAGAGAAGGAAGCCGAATTGGTGGATATGATCAATGATGCAGTTCAAGTCCGTGATGATTACCATGAGAGTGCTACTATGGCAGTTTCCCTGACCAAACCCCGTGGTGGAAAGAAGCAAAAGGATCAAAAGGACTGGTTTTTTCTTTCTGCACTTCTGATCTATAGTGATCCATTCAATTTCACAATCTAAAGGATCAATGTTTTTGAACCATAGGTACCTGCCCAATGACTTGCAACCGACGGCTCCAGGCTGACGAAGATGACAAACCAGCTGAGTCCTGAATGTTGCAAATGTAGATGATGGGGAGGGATCCGGGGTGTGTGATCTTTTTTGGTGATCACAGGATTGGCCTAGACTGACCCTCATTGCTCACCAGTTGCTCGAACTTAGAACATCTTACTCCTCTAAAAGATGAGAAGTGAAGTATACCCGAACTTGATTCATGCGTTTTGTTTGCCTGTCCAGTGTGCTTTAGCTAGAGTGCTTCATGTAAAAACATGAGGCAGAGTTCGCCTGCAGAACTTAGCGTGGGAATCCCTACGCAAATATGCTAGTCTGTGATGTGAAAACTAAATTTCACTTCTGATTCTGAGCAACCATGTACTTCCCAAGCGTTCATTTTCCAATTTGTTTTGCATGCAACTGCAAATGATTCAGCTCCAGGACGTCTTGGGGCTGAGTTGAAAAGAACCAAGTACAAATTACTATAAAAGGGGTATCTTTAAATAGCATACGTTTTTATACATGCATGCTATACACATATATCTTCAAAGGATGCCTTCAAATTTCAAAATGCATGTAATTATACATATGATCATATATGCATCAAGCTTCCACAGCCTCTAGGTTCGCTCTTCCCCTTGAGGATTCCGGCAACTCATCATCAGCTCAGGGATCAACGCCATCTTCGAGACATCGGCCACGCTTGCGTCCATACACTGCTCCATGCGTGGTGGCGGCGCGGGAGGGCGCAAATCCCAAAAAGAGACCACTTGATGCAGCTGAGTATGGGGAACTACTTATAGATGAGTTTGCAACTGGTTCCAGTAGTGCCATCAAGGCGAGGTTTTTCAAATACAACCTTGGTGTTCAGCATGCACATGATGAATAAAATTGCCACCCAACCTTTGCGATGTTAACTGCAACTAATGGTGGCATTGTGCCAGCTGAACACGGAAGATCAAAAATTTGATCCCCAAATATGTTTATAAAACATATTTGTATATGTTCAAGACTCTATGTGCAAAAAGAAACGGCTAATTCAGGTTTTTTCTTTTTGATGCCCTGCCCTCGGAGGTTCAGAAACATGCGTCATCTGCCATGCGCTGGCTAACTTCCAATGGTGGGGTTACAACAACTGAAGATACAGTACGAAATCTTTCAAAACTGGGTACCGAGGGTAAACGCCCGGCAAACGCTGAACGGGATACTCATCGAATGATGCGTAAAACTGGCCAATGGCTTGGTGCTGCTATTCATCACAAACGAGTGCGGCTTGTGAACCCTTCAACATTTGAAGAATCCTACCAGCTTCTTCCAATGATTCTTCCCCATCAATTCTGCTTAGCTTTATGGAGATGTGGGGAGGAAGTGTTCAAACGGTGCCTGTTTGGTCGATTTACTGAAAAAGAGGTTGAAGCATTTTGGGACCATATCGAAATGAAATGTGAATGGTTTGATGGGCATCCAGCTGCCTCATGGACTACGAGATCGCGGTTGGCTAGCATAGGAACATATGGCGATGAAGTACAAGCCTACAAAAACTCCGACTGTGGATCAGTTGCAGTGGTTGCTTGGACTGCCGAACTAGCCTACTTGAACCCTGCAATGCTACGATACTTTCCAGTAGCCATTTGGAGCGAGCATCATGAATCTGAACATACTTACAATGACTGCATGAAGCATGTGGTAGAAAGCTTTCAAATGTTGGCCGATCCTTCACAGAAATGGCCATGGAGCGATAAGGGGTACCTTCTATGCTATACGTTTGCCCAGGGGGACCTGAAATGGATCAACGATCGCATGAATCTCTTCAATTTCCGGGCCAACAATTTTTGTAGCCGGTGCGAATGTGTGAAGAATGATGATGGAGGCAATGTGTACAATACACTGACTCACTTCAGCGACGACCCTGATACATTTGCTCCATGCGATTACATGGGGTTGACATGGTACAAGAACATTCGGTGCTATTTACATTACCTTTGGCCCTGGAGAGAGTGTTGCACGATGTCTGCCATTCTCAACTTTTGGGGACTGGCAAGACCAGCAATGGTGCCCCGTAACTATTGATATATAATTGCATGTATACTTTTTTGTTGTTGTGCTTCGGGCCCACGGAGTTCAAAAAAAGGGTGAGTTTACTGGCATATGCCATGCAACCGCTCATGAACTTAGGTGCGGCATTGATTCATCTTTGTGAGGCTGGGATGTTTGGTAGCATGCAAGGGCCTGGGAAGTACCAAGACAAACTTACAGTTATTCTGAGAGTAGCTCACCGTGACTTCATCAAATTCAAAAAGCTCAACAAGCTGCAGTGTTCCCAACCAAGATTTACCCCAAGTCGATTGGGCAGAAGGGTGCAAACCAGTTTCTCGCCATTCAATTAGCATATGTTTTTTTCTTCGGTCCCCTAAGGATCTTTGGAGTGTATGCTTGACCAAAGATGGCTAAAGCCATTCTCATGTTTTTTTTTGGATTTGAAAGTATAGCAACAAAACCAACGTGATGAGGCTATCCATGCTTACAAAGCAAGGCTGCAGCGTCCAAAGTGCTGACACTCTGGCTAGCTGAGAGAACTGTTGAGTGGGGAGGTCGGCCTGATGCTACTGAAGCTGACAGGGTCGTGGCTTCATGCATGCATTCCTATGCCAAAATGTTGCAGTGTATGTCTGAAATCAATCATATAATGACCCATGATGAGGCTACACGGTTCTTCAATTCTGCGATGACACATTTGAGGTGTTACGCATGGCTACATGATTTTGGTAGATCTGCTGGTCTGCACGTTGCAGGAAGACATTCATGGCTCCTTCTTCCCAAGCTTCACTTCCTTTGGCACCTAGCTCACGATACCAAGGTGAGTCAATTGAATCCTAGAATGACGACCCTATTGTCCGCGGAATCGTTTATTGGCAAGATTGGCAGAATAGCTCGCGCAACACATAGGTCAACCGTTTCAGTTAGAACTTTAGAAAGATATCAAGTGACGATATCATTTTCGCTGCAGAAATTGCGGCGAGAACTTTCAAAAGACTAGAGTATCCCAAGGTCCTGCCGTGCTAGGCTTCCGGACCATGTGAAACCAATGAAGCCAGGTGTGGAGGAAGTGAAAATGATTAGCCAACAGCTGCAGCACTGGTGGGGGATTTGGAGGCCATGATTCACCTATAAAATCCCATGAATGGTCTGCTACTCCCTTAATGTATTCTGATATACCCACATTCTCATGAATTTTTGCCTCTTTGGGGCTTTGGGGCCTCGCTGGGCCCTCACTTGGGACCTCATAGTTTAGCCATCTTAACAAGTGACTCCACGAGGGGTCCAACCCAATCGGGATTCTTTGGGTGAAACATATTTCAATTCTTGTTTTTTCTCGAGTTGACTACATCTTTATATAGATTCTAGATTTAACATGAAACATGATTTAACATGACTACATGACTTAAGCATGTTTTGAAAGGACAAACCACCGGGTGGAAGTTTGTTTGACTGTTTGGCTCTCGAGGTTCACAGCTCCGTTCCACTTGGCGTCATTGTTCCGAAGTTCCAAAGGACACAGTTCCTTGTTACTGCGTCATTACTGCTGCTTCTGCATATTGAGATATATGAGTTCTGCTGCTATTGCATATATAACCAGTCCCCACACATCAGAACCCTGTTTTGGTTGGATTGTTTGGCAAGCACTTGAACCAGCTAGCACTGCTGCCCTTGATTTATCATACAATTTCCATGTATTCCATACAACACGTTTCGAGATCGAACCGATAAGAATGATGTCGCAAACAGCAGGAATGGGACTCCGATCATGAAGTGGCTTGGAAAATGGCTTTGGGACTGTACCTTGCTACATTACTACAATGTATCTATACGTACGTCGTACGTACAATATAATGCATTCTTTCAATATAGTATGATATAGTATAACGTACTATGATATGATATAGTATAATATGCTACTGTATGATATAATATAGAGTAAGATATATTACTAATACACTATGATGTAATATAATGTAATACAATGCAACATGATGTAAGACAATTCAATTTCATATAAAGAAAGCAAACACAATAGCTTAAAACAACATGAAGTAACATGATATAATTTAATGAAGTCGAAAGGATGAAACGATTGATTTAAAGACTCCGTGCTCGCTGGTCGTAATCCATCAGTTTGCGGTGTTTCCTCTTAGCCGTCTTTGGCGATAGCTGAGGTTCTTTCAGCTGGCACCAGCGGGTCAGGATGCTTGTTGCTGGCAGAGCTGCTTTCTGAATTCCAAGTAGTAAGCTACCCCATATCAACGATATCAAAGTATCAGACTATCAAGGGCGACAGGCGCACGATCATATCGCTAGTGACAGAGAAGTCCAAATCAACAGTCAGTTTTGGGATGTTTTTGGCAACCAATTGAGCGAAAGAGAAAACCACCTGTTGAAAAGTTGGGTCAACATAGCGGTCCATAGCTTCATCGACAGAAATCAGAAGCAGGAAGCTATGGACTACTTCAAGCAGTCTACTACACGCTTGTTCTTCATCGCAGACAAGTGTCTTGGAAAACAAACTTTCAAACAAAATCTCTCGTGGTTGCCATGGCACGCCATGCAAAAGAACAGAACCAATGTTTCTAGTTCCCCTTGGCATCCCGTCAGGGTCTTATTTCACTGGTATGTTGATCCTGTGTCAAAAGACATCATGTGAAGCCACTAGATCCTGCTATTTGCTGTCGATAGACTCATCAAATTTCGGAAGCATCCTCATCCTGCTCCAGTTGTCGCTACTTACAAGTGTCTACAAGTCTTTGAAGTGGGTGCGGGGAAGATTGGAAGAGTATTGGAAGACATGAAGGCATTGAATACACGTACATCATCATACAATATCAATATTGGCAATTTTACTGAAATATCCAAAAATCATCATATCAAAGATCTACACGTATATCAAATAATGTTTTTTGGATTTTACTCAGCACATAGATTTCCTTCCTTGCTATCAAAGCTTGCTTGTACTAGATTGAGCACCTGCTTCATCCTGCTTCATCCTGCTTGATTATTTTGCATCAATGTGTCATTGAATTCACAGGATCATCGAAATGACGGTGGAGATGTACAAGAATCCTAAGGGCATGGTGGGGGAGATCTCCGCTTTGGGCTTGCGTCCGATACTCAGTCGTTTAGGGAGAACCGATCATCAATGCAAAGTTTGAACGGAGAGGTTCTCTTGCCGGTCACACGGCGAAAAGAATATTTGTGTGTTCGAAGGTGTTGGAAGATTGCAAGTTTTTTTACTTGGTATGAGAATCCCTATCAGTTTCTTGTGAAAATTTCCTTCCAATTTCATGGAACCGAAGTCATGTTCCCATGTTGTCCAGTTTCAAGACCCTGACAGCTTACAAAATATGTCCATGATCGCAGGATATTGCAGAGATATTCAGAATGCATTGGCACATGGGAGGTTTTGTTTCTGAAAAAATATGGTACTGGGGAATTACTGTACATGGGAAAAAAACATGGAAAAACACCACCTTACCCCGGAGGATGGGGATGCTGAAACGGGATTTCGCTGGTCATTGACACTCGTAGCAAAGATCTTGGTGCGGACCATTTTGGAAGGTGCGACCATGGGACTTGAGAGGTCTAGCCAGGGAAAGACACAGGTTCGTGTGAACATTTCCGAAAGCTACTCTCTTCATGTTGTTTGATTTGAGCCAAATGTAATTGCCGCTATGTTCCAACCAAGAGAGACGGTCATGAAAGTGTTTGGCGATGTTGAACATTGACAAAATATGCAAGGGCTGTGAAATATTTAGACATGACCAGCCATGTGTTTGGGTTTTGAGCTTGCCAACTAGATAAGCTACATGAGGTTGATGTCGCTTGAGTCAAGGCAATGTAGTCATCAAATACAACTTTAGCATGAATGATGTCTAGCAGCCTTGCCGCAACAAGATGAAATCCAAGACATGCTTCGGTCATAAGGGCAGGATATTGTCAAATTTTTCTGCCGTGCTGAGTTGGGTTTGCAACAGCGTTTTGGCGGAGTGTTTGTTTTTGATGACTTTTCATTGGCAAACCAGTGAGCTTTGACGTCCCAAGTGAAGCAGTGAACCCACGTCCTTCAAGTGGTCAAAACATGCAGGTTCCACGATCGTCATGAAGGCGGTGAACACCAACTGAGAAAAGGCGTGGTAGCAGAAGGGCAACTCGCCTGGGCCGGGGTGGTGGGAGAGAAAACATGTGAACTTCTGCATCCCTCCATGCCACAGCGGCTTCAAGATGGATTTGGAACGAATTCAATCTGTGCAGCTACACGCCCTTGGTTTTAGCTAGCAAGTTGACAAGTGTGACACGTCATGCCTTGTCTCACCAACCTACAAACCATCCTACGACAAGGCATGGTGCATGTGAATAATTCTTGGTGCGATGGTGCCAGTCTCTGAAGAAAGCAATCTCCGTTGCACAGCGTGGGCGCCGTTCCGTCGACCTGAACATCACAGAAACTTGCCAGATATGGGTCGATTTGAACTGTTCGCATAATGTCAATAGATTATAATAGATTATATATAGATTGATGATTCGATGATGGTTGATGTACTGTAACATACTGTACTTATTTTGATATAGTTATCACGTGCTACGAAATGAAGCGAGAGAAGAGCGGAAGGTGGACGGGAATTTAGCCCGACAATGGAATTTTTGTGAACCCGTTTGGGCTACACCTTGTTGTAAGTTTTACAATGATATCGCTCACTAGCACATATTTGCTGCCTGCTGCCATAGAAAATGAATGGATGCGCCCTGAGATGAAACTCCATTTGTGCGAAATGATTTTTCCCACGTATTCAAGTATTCAACAGTATTCTTGCTTTGTGCGGGCAACTCGCATCAACTTCCATGACGTCAATCAGCAGATGTGTTTGGCCAAATCAATGCTTGATGTGACAAGCCAATAATTGATTTGCAAAAACATGATGATTATAAGGTTCATATAAGGTTCAGTAAGGTTTTGCAAGGTTTGATAACGATTTGAGACGTGCTGCAATGTTGCGAGACAGTTGATTTCAGCTACCTAAAACTTATTGAGGTATACTACCTCACAACGCTGTGAGACGTTTTGATGAAGTCTTCACAAGGTCATAGAATTACTTAATGACCGTTCCAGTTGTATTGCACCATCAATGTAATCACGAAAGCTGCATATGCAGCTGGAGTTTCCTCTGCTTTAGCAGGGAATGAGGGGGGGAGGGGTTGGTCCGGGATGACGTGATTTTTCACGTCCATTGGGGGGGGGNAATTTGTGTCTGTTTGTTTCCTGTTTTTAGTCTTCTGGGGAACCCCTAACAGATGTGGGCTTACGCAATGCTTTCATGTATAGATCATTCCAGTCACTTTACTGTATAGCTGAACCATGCCACAAACGTATGTCTTCTGACAACGTTTGGCTCAAGATTACAAGCACTTGCTTTCGCAGTTAAAAAGACCGCTTCCGCTGACCTACGGTGTTGACAGCTTTCCAGAGAGGGAACCTTTCAGGGGTATTTCTCCCCTTCAGGGGGGTGATCAGGTGAACGAAGATGCGTTTGCTTCATAAAAGGTGGTCGGAGTGCAGAGAAGGCAATACAGCAGCAGTACAGCACAAGCAACAGCGACAACAACAACAACAACAACAACAACGACAACGACAACGACAACGACAACGACAACNCACAGTACTGGAATACGCATGACCCCAAAGGTTCCACCAACATTTGATGGACAATCTAGCTGGTTTGAATTCGAAGATCTTATCGATGACTGGTTAGGAATCACGACATTGACCCCTGAACGTTTAGGACCATCATTGAAGAATGCATTGGTTGGTGCGGCAGAGTTTTACAAGAACATGTTGAACAACGCAGATCTCAGACATCCAGAAAACGGAGTGAGACATTTCAAGGATACTCTTAGACCGTACTTTGTGAAGGGAGTCAATCATGTATTTCTTTGGAGGTTTTTGCAAATGTTCAGATGTTATCGAGGAAATCAAGAATTTGTACTGTGGATAGGACGATTTGAGGTAACATCAAGACGAGTTCTTACAGCATGGATGGACCTTTTTCATCATGAAATACCAGAAGTCACAACCGTTGAATTTTTCAATCTTTTGACCCCTGCATTGAGACAACAGATTAATGACATTCTAGATCCTGAAGAAGCACGTCGACAACTGACCCAGATCAGAGACGAACAAATTAATCTACAGCGAACTGCACACCGTGACCAATTCCCACTGACGGACAATTTGATGAGCCTAGTGTTCCTGGTACAAGCAGACCTGAACGAGAATCAACGGGAACGTTTTGTCACGAGTATGTCACTTCGCCAGGTCGACATGGCACAGTACACCTACTTGCAGGTCAAGCAACTCTTCATGGAGCTCTTTTGTACAACACGCACTGGGATTGCTGACCCGACGATACGCCATGTTCGACGGTCGACCTTTCTAGTTCTCGAAGAAGGCGAATGCGAAGGAGAATCTGGATACTGGGTCACCGAGGAAGAGACGGGAGATGAAGGCTTCGTAAGCCTATACATCGATGACGAATTTTGGGTTCTGAATGCGAAGGGTGGATATTCCAGACGAAAGGTTTTCCACCGGAAATTCAAGCAGGGTAAAGGAAAAGGCCGTGGAGGCAAACAATCGAAACGACCTGGATTTAGACCAAGGTCTCAACGAAAGGGCAAGGGCTACTTAGCAGAAGAATCTCATGACGATCAGGCATACTTTGGCAAGAAAGGAAAGAAAGGCGGTAAAAAGAGTGGCAAAAAGTCAAAGGACAAAGATTCCTTCAAATCCCAGAAGAAGGGAAAACACAAAGCCGATACCACGGCGTCAAGTAGTGGTAAGGCAAATCTCGCAGAGGAGCACAGCGATGCTCATGAAGCCACATCTACTGCCGGCGATACCTGGTCGGATGATTACTATTGGGATTCAACGTACGGTTGCTGGGTCTACTATGAACAATGGGACAACCAGCATGAGTCGTGGAACTATTTTGCGCATGACGGTTGGGACGTACGATCTGATCATCGGTGCCGTGAAATGGCCACAAATTTTTCACCTCTTGGCATGGTGTTTTTCATTATTCTCCTTATGGAAATTTTGTTGCACCACTTTAGCCTTTTCATCGGCTATGCCAATCAATTTCTGCATCAGATCCGTCTGATTGTCGTTTCAGTTTCACATCAATTTTCCGACTTTGAAGTTGAATTCACACAGCATTTTGCTGAGCATGAAGAACGGCATTTTGCCGAAGTTGACGAAGTCCGACACAACGGACAAGAAAGCCCTGAAGAGATAGATGTCCGATACAACGGACCAGAGAACGAAGAACCCAAGGTCCGAAACAACGGACATGCTTATCTCAATTATGAAAGTAATGTACAACACACCTTACTTACAGATTATGTAGAGATGTCAACAAATCCTACTTATGTGATTCTTGATTCAGGATGTACACGTGCAATGGGTTCAAGATTTGCAATTGACAGGTTAGTGAAGGCATGTACGAATCACAGATACTCTCACTTGATCAAGTTCACCAAGGAAGCCAGTAACAACAAGTTCTCTTTTGCTAATGGTGAGTCTTCACATGTCAAGGAGAAGTTGGTGATTCATCTCAAAAATCCAAAACACCCTACTGGTTGGATAACGACAACAGTAGATATTCTGGACAAGGGTCGTGTGCCTATTCTATTCTCCGTAGAACAGATGAGGAATCTGAGAATGAATATTGAGCATACACCCGCAGGTGAGTTTCTTACGTGTCCTGTGTTTGGATTGAAGCGTTATGCCTTGTCAGTTGCAACCAGCAATCATCCTATTCTTGACGTGGTGTTTTTGGCCAAATGCGGACAGAAACCAGAACATAGTTTTGCAGCAACAGACAAGATCACTTGTCCAGCATGTAATGGCAGGCATCGCAAACACACATATGATGAACATTGCAATCTTGATAAACCCAGAGAACCTCGACCACCAAGAGTTGTACGTGAAATTAGAAAACCCATTGATGAGAAAACACCAGTTGTTGACAAGGAATCAAGAACCAACGAACCGACAAGACGGTTAGGTGTGAAAACAACGCCGACACCACGGCCAGTTGACGAAACAGATGAGCCGACACAACGGCCCACTGAATCAATTCCTGTTGAACCGGACAAAGCCATTGTTGAAGAACCGCCGAAGACCTCATCGTCGTCCGGAACCAAGAAGATGAAACCTGTTGTTGTTGACGATGAATCCAGTGTACCAATAAGACAAAAGAAAGATCCAAAAATTAAGGCTGATCTACCTTTAGCATTGAAAAGAATCCATGAGAAGTTAGACTCTCCTGTTGAGCTGTATAAGTTGCATTTGAAACACTACCATATGTCCACTGAACAATTCAGAAGAAGAACATCAGCACTTAAGATTCCTGAAGAGATTTACCAAAAGTATGACTTGATTGTAAGGGAATGTGATGTTTGTCAAAAGATCAAGAAAGGACCATCCAGATCAAAAATATCTGGAATGAGAAGTGAAGTTTTTGGAGATCTGACATTCATTGATCATGCTGAAATACCTCTTGATGGGACTTACAAACTGATGTTTCTTATCATTTATGATGGAGCAACACAGCTCATGACCGCTTTTCCCAGCAATGATAAAACAGAAGGTGAAACCATTGCATCACTACTTGATTATTTCGACACATATCAGCTCTCACCCAAATACATCGTTGGAGATCAAGGTTTTTCCGGAACAGAACTTGAATCATTCTATAACCGCAAGGGCATTCGTTTTATCCAACTTGGACCACAGACTCCGTGGCCAAACAGAGCAGAAGCAGCGGTTAGGTTATTCAAGCAGCAAGTGAAACTTACCTTGGACGGTGTAAGAGCTGATCCGCTATGTAACCCTTTTTACATTCGGAATGTTACTGAGAATGGCATCATTAGTGAGAAACAGCATGGTTACCTTCGGAGGAGTAACACCATTAGAAATGGCACTTGGTAGGAGACCACCAGACATCATCGGAGTTGACAATGCAGATCCTGCTCAACTGACTGCCGAGGTCCCTCGAACAGAAGTGAGCGTTGAAGCCACTAGGAGAATTGCGATGAAGGCATATCTAGAGGCAAGACAATCTGAAGATCTTAGAAGAGACATAGCCTCTAGGCTTCAATTCTCAGATGGACCATATTTTCCTGGTGATAAAATCTACTACTGGAGTCCAACTCCTCAGAAAGTCAAGGGTCATTTAGGAAGAAGTTCATCATGGATTAAAGGAAAGGTTGTATCACAAGATGGAAGCATGATTACCATTGATTTAGGCACCAGAGTTCTTAAAGTCAACACATCAAAGATTCGTAAAGACCACCAGCCAATTGAAGACGTTGATGTGCCTTTAGAGCCTGTTGCAATGTACAGTGCCGATACAACGGCATCAGCGTGCCACGCCGATACCACGGCTGTTGATGGATGCACCTCACACAAAGAAACAGATCCTGCCAACAAATTACTACATGCAGATGCACTTTTATCAGGACCAGAAGGAGTAGTATATGGCAGTTACAACTGGGAACCAGTAACCCAAGGAAAAATTGACTTTTTAGAATTGTTTTCAGGATCGGCCAGATTATCACAGGTGGCAGCCATGAACGGCCTAAAGGTTGGCACACCTATTGACCTTCGAACAGGTTTTGACATCTTGAAGGTTGAGGGTCGTAAGAAAGCCATGGAGATCATTGAACGCCAAGAGCCATCAGTCGTTGTTATGGCACCTGAATGTGCTCCTTGGAGTCAGATGACTAATATCAATGATCGTGATTTGAGAGACGCTAAGAGAGCCAAGTATTTGCCGATGGTGGAATTTTGTGTTCAGGTAGCTATCTATCAGCTGAGAAGAGGAAGACATTTTATCATTGAAAATCCTCAGAGTTCAGCATTATGGTGGCAGCACGTTTTCCGAAGAATAATTGAACACCCACAAGTAACTTACGGCAACTTGGATATGTGTGCTTTTGGAATGAAAGATCCTAATGGTTATTACTATTATAAGCCAACATCTCTCTTACACAGTTTCCCTGATGGTACTTTAGACCCAGTGTTTAAAAGATGTCCAAACAAGCTCGGGGGTGCGTCTCACACCCACCAGCAACTCGAAGGATCAGCGCCAGGACATGGAAGTAGGACCAAACTTGCACAGGTATATCCGTATCGTTTTTGTTCTCAGATTATCAGAAGTTTGCTTTCGTATGGAAATCTTCGTTCGCTGAGACCGGCACAGACATTGCTGGTGGAAGAACTGTTGACATGTCTCACAACTGAAGAACTCCAGGAAGTGACCAATGATATTCAAAAATTTGAACAAGAATTTGTGCATTTTTCGTCAAAAACTGCCATACCAGTGAAAGAACATTATCTTCGTTATGCAATGCACCAAATGAATATGCTATCAGGAAAGACAGAGTATCCACCCACTCTTGTCAATTTACAAGATGATGTTTCGATACTACGAAAACATTTTATTCCAACTCACACATTTGAGAATGCTGTTATTCTACGTGGAACATTTATGCCTTTGAGAACCACTTATGGCAATAAAAGAGGAGCTTTACTCTTGTGGAAAAAGAAGGATGTCAGTCAGATGTATGTACTTGATACCTACTCATTGGATCTACGACAATTAAGACCAAATCAATGGACATGTGTGTTTTTATGGAATTCAGATGGAAATATGCCAGCAAATCCAGATGTACCACAACCTCAACAACATGTACAACCACCACCTGGATTACCACCAGTTGACAATCAACCACCTGTTGATCCACACAACGATGTTCCCATGGATCCTGATGAAAACATGCCTGGACCACCACTGGTTCCAGATGATGATCCTCAACCACCTGATGGTGATGAACCACCAGCAGAACCTATGGATCCACCAACTTATCCACCTGGCCTTCTACCTGACGACACACATCCACCAGATCCACATACCGGCTTACCGCCACCTGACGATCCTCCAACGCAACCACAATTTCCACATCCAGGTCCATATCCTCCTGGACCACCTTCTCAAAGTTCTCCAGTTCCACAGCAACATCAACCACACCAACCTTTACCACACTTTTCACCACCTACTATCTTACCACTCCAACCACTACCAGGTAATGCATTTATTCCTTCTTTAGTTGTACCACCGAACATTCGAGACACACAAATGCATCATTCTATCAAACGCGAAACACCTGTACCTGCTTCTTCTCCTCAGAAGAAAGCCAAAGCTCCTGCTCCTGGGAATCAAATGATTGCTCCCTCTGGCTCTTCGTCTCGCAACCATTTGGGGGGTGATGTTCCAGTCTCAATTTCTCAAACTTCATCGAACCCAAAAGACAACAAACCGGAAGTGGAAGACCCTGATGAAGATAATGAGACTGACCCACAAGCAGGACCTAGTACAGGACCACCAATTCTTCCAATTGATGATGATGCTACTGAAGAACCAGTTAATGTTCCAGTTCCTGATGATGACAAAAGTGATACAGCAGAATACCACAGCAGTCCAGATGGAATTACTGACTCAGATGACACAGTTGAGTATCAAGATCTTGTGATTAATGATGATTCCAGTTGGTCCCTACTTACCGAAGAACAAAAGCTATGTGCTAATACTGGATCATTTTCTGTTCCAAGATACATTGACAACTCTCCTGTTGATGTCACTGGTGTTCGCTCGTCGAATTCGTATCTGACCAGCTCGTGGATCTACCGAGGTCAAAACAATGTGCGTAAAAACTATTCCGACATAACGGAACTTTATGAACATTTGTCACCAGAAGATAGTGCATACATGACCTTGTATCAATCACTTGATAAGTCGTCGCTTCTCGTTGGCAAGAAACGTAAGGAAGCTACCATTCAGGAACGTAGAGATCTTGCTAAGCAGTTCTTGGAAGCCAAGAAGGCTGAGTGCCAATCATGGTTTGACAATGATGTTTTTGAAATAGTTGATCTTCGTAAAATACGAGTCAGAAACTTTGTCAAAGGCCGATGGGTTCTCACTGTGAAGAAGGATAAAGACGGCAACTTCCTTAAATGTAAGGCCCGATGGGTACTCAAGGGTTTCCAGGATAAACAGAAAGACTCTCAGCAAACTGATAGTCCTGCTGCTTCAAGATCAGGTTTTCGGTGTGCAACACAACAAGCAGCTAATCTTGGTTGGGATCTCTATCATATGGATTTGAAAACAGCATTCCTACAAGGAGAAGCCTATGATGAAACCCGTGATATTATCTGTGAGATACCTAAGGAGTGTGGATATCCTCCACATATTGGAGCAAGAATGAAGAAGTCGGCATATGGCCTTAATGATGCACCACGTCGATGGTGGCAGGTAGTTGACAAAGCACTCCTAAGCTACGGGTTAGTCCCAACTAGAGCTGATCGTTGTACCTACATCCTATATGGAGATCAAAAACATTCCAATGCCATGACAAAATCAAATCCTCAAAAAGAACTTATTCTTGAAGATGCCTTAGAGTTACTGATGAATGCCTCAGTCAGGAATAACTCTAAGGGTAGGAAACCTGAAGGATTCATTTGCTTGCATGTTGATGACTTGTACATGGCAGGAAGTCCTGAATTTGAGAAACGCGTTCTAGCCAAGATCAGAAAGGACTTCAATGTTGGAAGTGAAGATAAAAATGACATCATGTTTGTAGGACAACCAATAAAGTGGAAACAACATACCAAGAATGGATACTACATTTCATGTGATCAAAAACTCGCTGTTGATCAGTTAGAAGAAATCAAGGTCGAAAAAGATATGAAGGACAACAATCCGTGTTCACCATCAATGCATACAGCTTATCGTTGGGTCCTTGGTCAACTTAACTGGTTACAGAGTAGAACTCAATGTCATATTTGTTACAGATTCTCTCGTTGTGCATCCGCCGCGGCAAAGCCAACCATTGCCGATGTAAGAGAAATCAACAAAACAGTTCGTACTCTGAAGAGTCAATATATAGACGGAAGATTTTGGCCTATAAAGGGACCTCAACGAATCATTGGTATGCCTGATGCCTCCTATAGGAACAACGCGGATAAGTCCAGCCAAAGAGCACATGTTATCTTTATTGCTGAAGATCGAAAGACAGGCAGGCAATGTCTAAAAGGCGAATATCAAGTCAATACTCGAGGATCCGTAGTTGATTATGAGAGTCACAAGATTACTACAACAACTCAATCAACTACTGTTGCAGAACTTAATGCCTTGATGAAATGTTTTGGTACATGTCTTTTCATCCGTGCCCTCTGGGCAGATGTCACTGGTGAGATTGTCCCGATACATATTCGTACTGATGCTAACAATCTTGTTACAACAGCACAGACTACTCATCTACCAGAACAGAAGGAAACACATCACCTTATTCAGATGTTAAGACATGAAAGTAACTCAGGTCAACTTGATGATTTGTCGCATATAGCCAGTGAATATTGTCTTGCAGATCCACTAACCAAATCATCCGCGAAACCTGATCAGTTAGTCAAGACCATTGAAACTGGTACCATGGAAAATGTTGATGTTCATCCGCCGTTTCGATCATTGCTCAAACACAAGGCATTCTTGAGTCAATGGGTGGCAGAGAACATGCATTCAGCTCGTCATGCATTATCGATCTTGAATGAAGACATTTCCCATGATATGCACATGATCTTCAATACATTTGTTTAACTTTTATGACCTGAGGGCTAATCGAGAGCCGATCATGACATAATTCATCACCCAATTTTCTTTTCAAGAAAATTTGTGTCTGCAACTTCGCCTTGTTGCCATTTGCCATTTGATTAACTTGTCCGATACACCGGACTTTTATTGTGATTTTTCATTTACTCCGATTCAACGGAGATTTTTATTTTACATTGATTGATCCCAAACTTTCCGATACAACGGAATGGGAAAAGGTGGATATGGATACAAAGGAAAAGGCAAAGGAAAAGAAGAAAGGGAAGCGCTTGTACGAGATGCTGATCTCGACCGACGATTTAACGCTCCATCATCGGCGACTTCCCACAATGTGAATGCATTTTTGCTGTGCCTTTCGTTTTATTTGAGAAAGATTATTGTGCCAATCGAACATATTTTGACAACACTGCCTTGCGTCGTGCAGTTCGGAAAGTTCCTATCTTGGATCTACCGGCACAATTCACAGCTTTTGCATGAAGATTTGTCGCTCACATTGAATGAACTGTTTTGGTTTCCTGATTTTGGAAAACACATCAACAACGGACTTAGTTACATTCAACATCCATCTTATGCCAAAAACCCTCACTTCGGAGTTATTGACTGTCAGGAGGTCAGCAATGAATGCAAGAAATTCAATATTCAATTTGAATCACTGAGATACTTTGTTCCTTTTGTTTGTGTTATTTGGTTCAACGATAAAGGACGTTTTTCCCTTTCTGTTCAGAATGAAACACCGACTCGCCTTCCTACAGAAGAAGAATGGAGGACACCTCCAATGAGCGAGGCTGTTATGCTTGATTATCTCCGACACAACGGAGTCATCAGAGGAACAAATATATTTTTCAGGGCACAGTCTGGGCACACCAACATTCGTGAAACACAACGCCCTGGTGTCGAATACGATTTCCGTCACAATATCTTGATGCATAAAACGACTACTGCCAACTTCGAGAACATCAAGAACAGCAAAGCACTCAAGGTGATTGGAGGTCGTGACATACATTTTGTACCTGTGGAGTTCCTGTACCACGATCCTGACATGCTCCGACAATACGGAGAAAGAATCATTCTTTACAACATGCACAATGAGAAGACGCGTAAGGCCTTCAGAACCGCTCGGGAAACTCCTAACGGCTACATTCTGGTGAATGAGGACATACAACTCCCACAGATCGAAGCCGTCTACGCCTTGGAGAAGAACAACTGGGAGTTCCCATATTCACCGGTTACTGACCCGCGTCACAATGCAGCGCAAGGAATTGATGATGCTCAAGCTTTGTGCTCTTATTTTTGCAAGTGTTATGTGAGCCGCAATCCCACCAAGTTTGAAGACCTCGAGGAGTCTCTGAAGGGACGAGTGATTGCGGTCGGACAACACTATGAGCAAAACCTCCGACACACCGGAGATGTACCTGCATCAGTATCCGCCGAAACACCGGCGCAAAGAGCGAAACAACGCAAGAACAAGGCCAGCATGATTGATGCTGTTGTGCAAGATCTTACTTCTGCGGTAAACGATGAAGCTCAAAAGAGAATAGCGGCAAAGGCAATGCCTACAACAAAGAAAGATCCTCCTCCTTTGCCCAAAGATGTTCCAGAGGCAAGACCTGCGAAGATTAAGCCACCACCTGCTTGTGCTAAGGTGGCAGAACCGAAACCTCCTAAGTTGCCTCCACCACATCTTCGTCGACCCGCAGAACAAAACACCGATACAACGGTGAAGCTTGAACCAAGGCAACCTGAAGGTCCACCACCTCCGCCGCCAAAACGGCCGGATCGTCCAATTCCAGTGAAGCAAGAAGTGAAGAAGCCAAAAATGGAAGAAACGAGTGGTGGCCCTTCATCATCTTCATCAAGACCTCCGAATCCAATTCCTCCTCCAGCTCCACCTTCACGAACACCACAACCACCGGCATATCCTCCACCATCGTATGGACCAGCACCACCAGCTTATCCTCCTCCAAATCGCCAACAATTTTCATGTCCAACACCACCTGCACCACCAAATCGTGCACCAATTGATGTGATGAGCGACTTTAAAAGGAAGATGGCACAATCCGATACAACGGATGCCAATGATGATCGAATTCCATTGCCGAGACAACGGCCAGAACCACCGCAAGAAGAGGAACGAGAGCGTGACCCCATCGACCATGAATTTCATGACAATGTCAACTTGGATGCATTTATCGATGTCATGAATTCTATTCAGCACGTCATACCCGACTCAACGGAAGCTAGAAGACAACGTGCGGTCGTTTGGGACAGATTGGCGTACCTGGCAGAACTTGGCATTACGACTGGGTCTCGTATGCTAGATAGTATGATACAACAAGGCCGGGACTCCATTCGCATTTCGCAACATATTTACTACTCTCAATTCGTTCCGTCTCCTGAGGAGCATTTCATTCGTCAAGACCCAGGTGAAGCTGGCACCATGATACGACCACATTTAATGTTGAAGATAGAAGACGATGAATTCAACTGGGATGTTCTGGACGCCCTGGCAGAACTCGGCCGAAATTGTTTGGCAGGTCGAGCGGTACTGAGAGATCACCCAAAATTTTTCAATGCAGTTGAACAACACAATGTCAGTACCTTTTATATATCAATAGTCGTCCTGAACCTCGGAAAAATCAACCGCATGCCCTGGTTCGCTGGTCGGAAGCGTTATGGGAGAGAGATCAGAGACAACCCAAGATTTATCAAAGAAAAGCTGGTTCTCCCACATGTTGTTTTGAACAACCCAGGGCATATCATCACTCTGTGTGAATCTTATGACTTTGTTGAGTACAATGAACTTTGTATCGCATATGGAACTATTGGAATTCAATGTATATCCGATAAACCGGATCATGCTCCACCTTTATCACTTTTTGTCAAATCACCATTTGGTATGATTGAAGTCTTGCACCACTGGGATCTTTCGAAACGCACCAATTCCAATACAGATGGGTGGCTCATGCATGCAGTGATCTTTTTAGTCACTTTCGGACCCAAATCGCATGACATCCACCTGCCTGGACTATCATTTCCACTCTAAATGTTCTGGTGATGTGGGTTTGCGCGGATCGATTAGGTATAAAAGCAACCACTTCAAAAACCGTGAAACGACTCTAAATGCAAACTGATGGAAACCCTTGAATTTTCTGAATGCTTTAG
The DNA here is from genome assembly GCA_000507305.1 of Breviolum minutum Mf 1.05b.01. Lineage (NCBI taxonomy): Eukaryota > Dinophyceae > Suessiales > Symbiodiniaceae > Breviolum > Breviolum minutum. The sequence goes on along the minus strand of DF241370.1, from coordinate 97,034 downwards.
CTAAATTTGTTTACTTTTTTTTTCAGATAATGGCTTGACATGCATGATTTTGACATTTCTGCACATTCATGGTTGCCATTCATGTTGCCATTCATGTTGCCATTCATGTTGCCATGCATGTTGCCAATCACTTTTTTTCCATCTTTATGTTTGCAGCAATTTTGGCCTCAAAAATGGGGCGTCTCCAGGGGGGAGACCTTCCATGACATGTTTGGGGCTAAGTTAAATTGCTATGTGCCTGTGCACATGTTTTTCTTGATCAAATTGCGAGAATCTGTTTTGTCGAAGCCTTTTAAAGCTCTCAAACCACGGCCGTGCCGCTGGTGGAAATTTCTGATGATGAGGACAGTTTTTGTTTTTCCCCGTTAGTGGAACAAATGTTTTTGAATTTCAATTGTCAGGATTTTCCACCTCCCATGCCGAAGACGCAGCCACAAGATTGGGTGAAAAGGAGAAAGGCTTGGTGAAATTTTGCTGTATACACAGAAGTATAAATTATGTTTTGATCTGGAACTGGTAGGTGGAAGCTGAGAAAAGCTTGCCAGCCAAGGAAGCAGCCGAGGAAGTGAAGGAAAGCTTGCCAGTCAAGGCAAAGCCCACGTTTCCACCATGTCCACCGAAGAGTTTCGACAAGATTCAGGCCAGGATGATTTTTTTGCCATAGATTTCTCTATGCATTTTTGACTGCAGGAAGCCAAGCTCATTGCGGAAGCGATGAAGCATTTGGATGACTTGGAGAAAATGAATCATGAAGAACCCAGGACTGAAGAGAGGTTTTTTTGCTGACCATTTGCTACTCAGTTTTTGCCAAATTATTGCCAGGACACCATTGCCTATTGGTGCCAAGATTCGGCGGGTTCCACCTACGCCACCCTTGGAACCACCTCCCAAGTTCATCCCAAATCCTCCTCCGAAGAAAGTGGTAGTCAAATACCAGTTCCAAAGCAAGTGGTTTCTTCTAGCTCCAACGCTCGTTCTTCGGGGCTTGATCCCAGTCGTTTGGACGATGACGCTGATGATGAGGCCAGGTTTGTAGTTTGTGTAGTTTGTTTTTCCTTAAGTTGAAGCAGTCCAGGAAGTTGATGCCCTGGAGATCTTTGAGTTAGCAGGCCAGATGCAAAATTGTTTCTTCACACATGAATTTCTTTTTTTTTTGCCAGGGAAGAAGTACAAGAGGATTGCTGCTGGGAAAATTGTCCCGATCCGGCCAAAGGCCCGCTGCATGATTTGAAAGGCCTTTTTGCTGGGCAAACCCTCAGCTGTTTTAGGCTGATTCAATTTTCTGGCGACCTCGATGCTGTGTGTTCAAATGTGAGCCATGCATACACCGCATGCCTACTGCAGGAAAAGTTTTGCTTACAGTTTGGCCTGCAGCTTTGATGAAATGCCTTTGACCACTTATATAAAGTCCAAAGATGGTGGCGTTTTGGAGGACTACCTGCAGTTTTCCTTTTCTGTTTGCAATATGTTTTTTGGATTGCAGGACATTTTAGATGCCATTTCGAAAATGGCAGCCTTGGAGATCTACATCAAGTGACCTCCTCCCTTCAGCTGTGGATTTACATTTTTCACCAAGAGACGTGCTGTGATGCCAACTGTCCTCGAAGTTTTTGATCCCAACTTACTGCTTCTGTAGCCATTTTGGCCTTTAGTTTTCGATCTATTGTGCAATAGTCATGTCGGATCAGATCCGACAGGGGAGACTGAAGCAAATAGATGAAAACCCAGAGTTGGTTCAAGATTATGTTCGCTCATGGGGGCGTTTTCCTGGGTTGAAGGAGGCTTGGGTTATGACAAACAAAAAAAAGATATGAGATAATAAGTTTTTTTGCCTGGCAGGCTGGCTTCAGCTTTGTACGCCCCTTCTCGCAGAAACTCTTTGAGAAGGACCAGGTTTGCAAGATGCAGGATCTTGAACTGAACCCCGGAGTTCGATTCTTGGTTGTCCACCATTTGGATGTTTCATTTTTGAAATCTAGTTTTGGCAAACTGAAATCTTAAGGCGATCATTGGAGTACTCCTGGCGCAAGAAAGTTTGGATCAAAGGTTGTCAGAAGAAGTTCTTGCAGCTGCCGTTTTGGCATTTTACAAACAAACTCATGGACCAACGTTGCCTCTTGGTATTGCTGAGGAAGTGCTCATCAAATGGGCAGGGAAAATGGCCTTTGGCCTGCGAGAGATGGCTAGTAGGTTTAAGCGGCTTTTGTGGGAGAGCCCAATGAAAGCCAAGAGCAAAAAAATCCTAGAGATGAAAAAACTCTACTGGGAAATGCATGCCAAGTATGGGAAAAAAATGGATGAAAGCCCTGAAAAGAGCTTGCCAGTCCAGGCCCATGATGCCGTGGAGGTTGTTACCAAAGCTGGTTTTGATTGGGTTAATTTAGAGAAACGTTTGGAGATTGCTTTGGCCAAAAAAAAAGAAGAAGAGACCCAGACCAAAACCCCCCAAGCTTCTACTAAGTCCAAGTTGGGGAAACGTCGCCAATCCTTTGAATCTACAAGTTCTTTGGCTTCGGAAGAACTTCGTGAAGGAAATCCTTACCTCTTGCCTCAGTATGTTGGGCTCTTAATTGATGTCAGATTAGCATATTTTTCCATTACATAATTTGATTGGAATTGAGGTCGTGACCTCGCTGAAAGGTGCTAGCTGTCCAGCCCCTGTCTCCGTGGATCCGACTGAGACCAAAAATGAAGGGTTTGAACTGTCAGATGATGAAGAAGAAGAGAAAAAAAAGAAGAAAAACAAAGCCACCAAGGGCCAGAATGGCAAGAGAAAACCTAAAAGCAAAAAAACAAAGAAACAACAAGTTGCTGCCCAGGAAGCACCTGCAGGAGGTGAGGACAAAAAGGAAAAATCCTTGGTTGAAGCTCCAAATGTTGTTGAGCCTATGGGGCCTGCTGTCTACGAGGCGAAAAGTTTTCAGAATGCCATGCGAGAGTTTGTCAAAGACAAACGGCAGGCTGGCATGTCATACAAGGATGCCTGTGAAGCTTGGATGCGTAGTGATGTCAGGGCAGATATGCTAAGCACCCTGAGCATCGCAGAGATGAAGAAGAGAAGGTTTTGCTAGGGGCAAACTGGTTTGAAACAATCAGTTCGGGGAATTTTGGGGTGTAGCTAAAGCAGGGGAAAACCTCTGTCAAAACATGAGGACGTGAAAGTGCCAAGAAAAATGTTTGCTGTGCATGAGACTGCCTTTGTTTGTATTGATGCATTTTGGCGAAAGGTGAATTCATTGAAATTTTGTTTTCCTGTGCCAGCTGGGGGTTTTGCTTTCAAGACCTGTGACTGGTGACATGTCCGTCCTCCGAATGGTGCAATGGCATATTCCTATCCCAGTAATCTTGATTGTTTTGCTTTTGGGACACAATAGTGGCGTGCCAGATTTGCAGGACTGTTTTTGGGTCCAATGTCTCAATTTGAAAAACATCCATTTTGGTATTCCATGTGCAGGACCGGGATTTTTTGGAGATATACTCTGGTGAAGCTCGGGTAACGTCGTGCCTGCGAAAGGACGGATTTTTTTGGGTGAGTGTGTTTTTCAATATTTTTGGAAACAAAAATGTTAATGCAGGCTGGCTTTGTTGGAGTTGCCCTGGACAAAGATGTGGATGTGCTCACCGGCAAAGCGTTTGACTTGACGAGAAGTTCGGGCTTTGTGCCATGTCCTTAGGGTATATAGAAAAGTGTTTTTGGTATCTATTTGGGGTCAAGGATCCATGGATTAATTGTGCTTAGGCTGGCGGTCAATGAAGTCCGCAGAGTCAAGGAAGGAGGTTTACTCATACTGGCTTTGCCATGCTGTTCGTTTTGCAAACCGAGCTGCCCTCAATGATTTAAATTGTTTATGTCTCTGTTTGTGACAAATACAATTAATTAACTGAATTTGTTGCTCAGGAATCAGGGCACACACCAAAGAAGCCTTTTGTTTCCAAATGGAAATGCGGGGTATCCGTCAGTAGCTTGTGGCAATTTGTTAGCTGCAGGAACCATGCTGCTAGCTGCCCTGGGCATGGCCTTGGGTCTCCGAATTTTGATTGAGCAACCAGCACAATCAACTCTGGAATGGCATCCCAGCTTCGAGTGGCTTGCCAAAACTTTTGAGGCCGGGAAGTTTCAATTGTAGAACTGTTTGAATTTGCCCATGATTCTTGGAGGTCTACAAAGGAAGCATCTGGCATGGGCTTTACTACTTCTACCAATCGACGCCCAAAAGGCAATGGTTGTGGAGTAATGACCAGGAATTGCTGAATCGGATAGTTGCTTGTGCTGGGACAATGCCTCCTGGTACCATGCGGAACTTCCAGGGTGAAAGTTTGACGAAACGGCGCAAAGGACTTGATGGAAAGGTTTCGTGGAGTGGAAATGGCAAGGTTCTCACCGAGAGCCAGCTATTTGGTGGCAATCTCTTTGTTTTTGCATTCACAGTTGACATTCATGTTTGCCATGCATGCTTATGATTTTTTTGGAGCAAATTGTTTTTCCAAGGGCCTATGCTGAAGCTTTTGGTGCTCACATTGCTAGCCTTCTCTTGGAAGCTAGAAGTAGCTCCTCTTGGAAGGCCTAAATGATATAGCACAGTCTTTGTACATGTTTAAACCATGTTTGGCAGGCACTGCCTACAAAGCCTTTGGTAAAGAGTCCTGTTGTGGACACTTTGGCTTCTGACCTTGAAATCTTTCAGGTTGGATTGAACTGAGAGTGAAATTGTAACTGCAAATTTTTGATTGGTGTGCAGGCTCTTGGCTTTGGGCCTACCATCCAGTGGAAACAGGTCTGGTGTGAAGCAATGCTTTAAACTTGAAAACAAACATGTTACAAACCCATCTGGCAGGCACAATTGGATGACCCGATTCGTTATCTTTTGCGGTCCCGTAGTTTGATCCCACCTGGGAATTGGGATGGCCTTTTACAAGAGAAGGCCATACGTTGGCTCCGTGAAGCTTCTTTTCTTTGAAAGGGGCCACCATATGAATGGTGGATCCTTAAATGGCATTTAGAGTTGTTTTGTGGAAATGGAGGTGTTCGGTAGTTATCTACCACATTGGGGTGTTCGGCAATACATGAAAAAAAGGCCGCGTGAAAATGCGTGATTTCCACCCTTTCTGGCCGTGAAACCCCGGTAAATGCCGTGAATCGGCGTGAATGGTATTTAGCCTTTTTGTCAAAACCTGTTCGAACTGTTTTCAAGTGTAAAAAGCTATTCGAACTGTTTTCAATGGATTCGAGCTGTTCGCATTGGCATTATAGCAAAATTGCAATATGTATTTGCTTTTGAGCCTTTTGTAGCTTCAAATATAGGTCGACCTCGAGCTTAGCTGTGTCCAGTGGCCATATATGGCGGGCCTGGAATGTGTTCAGGTTTTGAAAGAGCGTCTTGGTGGCCGTGACCCGACACCGCAGGAACTGGCGGAGGTCACTGGCTTGGATGTTCCTTTCTGTGAAGCGCTTCTGCTTGGTGAGAAAGCTGAAGCGCCTGAAGAACCTCAAGCTGCTGCAGCCAAAGCCAAACCTGACCGTAAAAGGAAAACGCCTGTTGAAGGAGGTGAACCTACCAAGCCACCGAGAAGGCTTCGAAAAGCTGATGATCCGAAGTACCATGCTCCGCCACCGGTCTTTGATGACCGTCAACGTGAGCCGCATGAAATGGATTCACCTGAAGTTCCTATAGACCTTGAAGCTGAAGAGGACACTCAGGTTGATGGTTCTGAAAGTCCTGCTGCACCTGCAAGCAGTCAGCCGAAGATGGGACAGCAACCACTGGTGTTTCAGGCTTGGGTGATTTCTTTTGTTGTTTTTTGGTACTTGCAAGTTAGATTGAAATGTGGTTGTTTTTAATTGGTTCTTTGATTTTGACATTTTGTGGAGGCAGCCCACAAGGAAGAAGAGCCAACGCCTTCCTTGCCACCTGAAAGGTTGGTGGTCAAATGTCCTCAGTGTTTCAAATGTATCCATCCTGAGCCAGGTCCATGGAGACTTTGACAGAAGGCTTGAAGATGACTGCAAGTCAAGTTCCTGCTCTTGCGTTTGAGCCTAAGAGATTTTGGAATGCCAATACAGTTTCCATCATTCAGTTTTTGGTTTCAGGTCTGGTAGCACTGAGGGAGGTGCTGGTGCTGATGGCCAGATGCCTCACCCTGCCCATGGTGATGGAGTTATCTACACCTCTTCCACGCACAAGAAGGAGTACATGCAATTCACTCGTTGGGGCAAAGGTCAGGAAATTGCTAAATTCCCGGAATGTTCCAAGCTTTTCGTAGGTGGTGCCAAGGACAAGAACAAGTTGTTCACCGAATGGATGAAGGCGAACAAGAATGCAGATGCTGTTGAAGGAAGGTTGAAAGTCTTGGCTTCGCAAAAACGTGAGGGAACTTGCAAGCAGGAATTGTTAACTGTCAAGCAGATGCGAGAGAAAGGTCTCTCAGAGTATTTTTGCTGCAATACAACCAAGTAGATTGGATATATTGGATTGTTTTTGCAATATGATTTTTCAGTTATTGTTGACATATCACACCAAGCCATCTTAGGCAAAAAATCGAAGCTGTGGTGAGAAAGGGCGGTGGTGTAGCAGACCCTGACTGCCCAACCAGCGCTGAAGATATGGCGTACTGGGTTGTGACCTCTCGTCAGCGCATGGAAGTTGAGTCCCTTGAGCGTGTGGCTGAGGTGAATGTGGCAGTGGATGCACAGGATCTTGTTGGAGCTCTGACCCCTGCACACGATCGCATTGATGCTTTGACAGGATTGCCTTTGAATACAGATCAAGGGCCTGCTGCGAGTGATCTCCTCAAGTTTGTGAAGGAGACTGCTGGCCAAACTCAAGTGCAAGGTAGGTTTTTTTTTTGCATCATGGCTTTATACACCTTTTTTGCTTATGTTTCTTGGCATTCATGGCTTGGCATTCATGAATTTTTGTGGCATTCATGGCTTGGCATTCACGTTTTTTTTGCATTCATGGCTTGGCATTTTTTGTTTGTGCAGGGGTCATCATTTTTTCTTTGCCAGGTGCTCCTCCCCAAGCAGCGCCCAAGAAGAATGGCAAAGGAAAAGCAAAAGCCAAGCCCAAAGCTGCTCCTGCAGCAACTTTGGCCTTGAAGCTTGAAGGCAAAAACTTGGCTGAGAAGAAGGTGGCCTTACGTGTGGCCCTTAGCTGTTTCAACTTGATTGTTGCCTTATGGGCTATTTTCTTTTGATCAAGGTGGTGAAATCAAGAAGGAGATTTCCGCTGTGCAAGCCCTGATGTTGGACCTCCAAGAGGTTCAAAATTCTGGGGACCACAGCCTTGAGATGCCGAAGTTTGTGACTGCACTGACTGGCAAGCTGAAAGATATGACCAAGTTTTTCAACAGGCGTGGTGTTGAAAGATAGCCTGACTACCAAATTGTTTTGTTTCAAGATTCCCTGTTGCCAGTGTCCTGAAGCAGAACGAGGAGGGACAGTTTGAGACATATCTTGCTGAGGTCACTGCGGAGGCTGGAGATTTTGAAGATGTAAGTTGATTTTGCTATTTCAAATTTCTTTTGGCCAGGTGGTAGACACCCGGTTGTTGAAGGCTCAGGTGAAAGCGATCTTGGGTGAGCTCAAAAAGTTTTACTGCCATGTTTTACCATGACTTGTGTGAATGGACCTTGATTTTTGCATCTTTGCCAGGGGCTTTTAGACGGCCAACTTGGACAACAAGCTCCAGGTCAGCACTTTTTTAGCCAGACCTTGTGTTGCTCATTTGTGATTTCTGTCAGGTAGATCCTTGCAACATAGTTGCCTGAGAGATGCTGGTCATAGCTGCTTGATCGAGAGATGCTGGTGCGAAATCTGTTTCATAGGAAGTTTTTTCTCCAGAAGCCAGGGTTTTAACATGGAACAAAGTGAAACTACTGAAAATATAGTTGTTAGTTGTTTTGTGTTTGGAATTGTCCGTGCTCAAGGGCTTGCTTTGTGCCAAGCACAAAGGTGGGAGAGCAATAAGGCAATTTCGGCTTCACAGTTTTTTTGGTAACTTGCTTGGTGCGATCCTTGGCATGGAGATGCTCAGAACGGATTTGTTTTGAACCTGCAGATAGACTTTCAGGTGGTGTGTGTGTGGAAAAAATCCAGCTTGCGGATGGTTACTTGTGCAACTTGACCTGGCAAAGTTTTGAATTCGAAGTCATCATTAATTTTCACTCTTTTTTGCATGCGTCATGCAGTATCACAGGTACTGACTTTGATGATGTCCGTAAGAGATTGGACAACAGGACTGCAGGTGCACTTGTGGACTTTGATAACAGATTGCTCAACAATCTGGTGGCCAGGATTTCTGATGCAGTTGGTCGTGGATCAATTTCCTTTGCTGCGTCTGCAGAACTTGGCCGAGCCTATGAGTCTGAGATCTTCCACAGGTGGCTGTGCTTTTGTTTTTTTTTCAACCTTATGAATTGGTTTGTTTTGGTGGCCAGGCCTGAGAATGAAGATCGTACCCATAACCGACTTCACAAGCATGGCCTTGGCCTGGATATTCCTGTGAGTTATTTTCAAATACCCATGGTTGTGGATGTGGAAAGTGAAGAGGTGCAACTGGAGAATTGGCCGTTCCTGATGCCTTCAGATTTTGTCCTGGCCTTGGTTGGTTTTGAATACTTTTTTGTGCAAATTGCTGGCTACTGATTTTCTTTTTCAGGTCACTACATTGGTCAACAATGGCTACCGAGATGTTGTAGGCAAGCTTCCTTCAGGGTATTGGAATCGTGTGCCTTCTATTCAGCCTTTGGATCCTGGTGCTATTCCGTGTTTTCTGTTTGGAGATGAATGCAATGCCCTTGGCCATTCATATATGGTGATTACCTGGATGAGCGAGGTGACCCCGAAGTCACAAGATAGTTGGTTTAGCAGACACCTCATTACCCTGATTCCTGTGGAGAACTATTACATTCATGACAAACAAAATTTGACTTTGATGGCAGTGATGGAAGTTATTGCCAACTGCTTCAATGCTTTGGCACGACATGGTGTTCAAGGGATCCATCTTGAATTGGTTGGCATCAAAGGAGATTGGAAATGGCACAAGCAAGTGGCATGCCTTGATCGTTATTATGGCACCAATTTTTGTTGTCATCTGTGTGCCTGCACAAAAAATCTAACCATGCCATTCACAGACATTTCTGAGTCAGCAGCTTGGAAAGCTACAATTGGTGACCGTTTGAACCCACCGTGGCCTATCGACAACCCTCCAACTCATTGCTGAACTTTTCGGCGTCATTTCTACTACCTGATTTGCTGCATGTGTGGTATCTTGGTGTAGGACGCGATGTGGTTGGAAGCGTCATGTTATTACTGATTCGAACTCAAGGTTTTTTTGCTGGGACAACGCAAAAGGTCAGATTCCAGGATGCTACGAACCGTTTCACCGTTTCAAAGCCTGGGCCCGAGCAGCTGGCAAACCTGCGTTGCCAAAGGGTTGGAAGTTTGACAAAGCGAAGATTTCAATGAAAAGTGGTGATTGGGCACACTTCAAAGACAAAGGTGCTCGAACTGCTATGGCTTTGCAATGGTTGCATCATGAACTCAACATAAATGATTGTGGAAATGCAACCATGAGGTCCTTGCTTTGGGCAGCAGAATATTCCATTGGTGTCATGGTCAAAGCTGATGTGTTTTTGACTGATGAGGAAAGTGCACAAATTGCAGAGGTGGGGCAATTTTTTTGATTCAATACCTCAAGCTGCATCAAGCAGGTTCGAATAGCAAATACAAAGTTTTTCATTTG
>DF241370.1:63453-86739 GCA_000507305.1 Breviolum minutum Mf 1.05b.01 | reverse complement strand
CGGTGACAAGACAACGCCAAGAACACCGACACACCGGTGAATCAGTTGACTTTTACTCCATCGTTGCACCAGAGCGAAGAAATACACACGGCATCACTACCGTCCGAACTGCAGAAGACGACCTGGACCAGCTTGGAACTTACGATGAAATCATCAATTACATGGACCCTCCTGTAAGAGGTTATCCAGAGTCGTTTGTCCAACGGATGGGCCTTGCTGAGTACCGAGTCCTGTGTATTCATATTGATTCTTTTGCTTTCCATAATTCGCTTCAGCGGATCAGGGAGGACCTTCGCCTTATTTGTACAAAAGCATTGATGGTTATGGTGGGTTTCATTTGCGGTGATTTCAATTTGTTTTCCAACAGACAGTTTAGCCGAGACACCGGCGGATCAATTTGTGGAGGCCTTGTCCTCGAAGTACTTGAAGATTGCATCAGAGGACTCAATGGACAACTCTGGAGAGAATACCGTATCACATTTAACGTCTCATCTTCCACTGCACCGCAGGACGTTTACGACACTGTTTTTCAACAACAAAATTGTGATATGGATTGTATGCTCTGTATTTCATTGTTTTACAATAAGCAGAAATTTGACGTGCCGCGACCCGACGTGTTAATGAGTGAATTCACGATGGCGCAAGACTACATTCACTCTGTCTCTGAGAGACCACGTCAGCTGACTGTATACGATCTTTGCCTGGGTGCAAAAGATACAGATTGGCACTTACCTCTGATCGTTCGAGTGAGCGCACATGCATTGAAAAATAAGCGCACTCGAGGCCAAGATGCGCAACTTCAACGGAACCAACGATATCGCAACTGGCAAGAGCAGAGGGAATGGTCGGATTGGCAACATTGGAATCAGCCATGGCACCAACAGAGCCGACACTACGGCGATAGAACACATCCATACACATCCCACGGATCATCCTCATCTTCTTCATCACGGCGACAACAAGGATATCCTGGGTGGTATGGCGGACTTCGATAAACCGATACAACGGTTGAAATCATGATCTTTCAAGGTGTACCGATACAACGGTCTCAGTTAATCTTTATCGAAAAAGTACACAGAGTGATGTTAACCGACACAACGGTTTTGTCTTGGTCGTATCAAGAATTTCTTTATCACCGAAACAACGGTGTTGTATCATTGGAGGACATTGCACGTTGCATGAAGTATTGGAGCTCAGTACTTGCCGGAATTAGTTTACAAATCCAAACTTGAATTCGTTTGTTCGACTTGGCTTCTCATTTTCTGGTACTTTGCCTGCTCATAGCGGCACTCGTATGTCTCACTTTTCTCATTGTCACTATGTACAGTCGTACCTTCAGAATCTTAGTCATTCGTTTAAAAAGCATGCTGCAGCCCAAAGAAAATTTGTGTCTGTTTGTTTCCTGTTTTTAGTCTTCTGGGGAACCCCTAACAGATGTGGGCTTACGCAATGCTTTCATGTATAGATCATTCCAGTCACTTTACTGTATAGCTGAACCATGCCACAAACGTATGTCTTCTGACAACGTTTGGCTCAAGATTACAAGCACTTGCTTTCGCAGTTAAAAAGACCGCTTCCGCTGACCTACGGTGTTGACAGCTTTCCAGAGGGAACCTTTCAGGGGTATTTCTCCCCTTCAAGTGGTAGCGGAGCTTGTGCTCTTTTCTTCTATTTGAGTTTGCATTGAAGATCCGATACACCGGAGTACAGAGTTTTGCTTTGTACATCCGATACCCCGGATTTCTTCTGTGTAGACTCCGACACAACGGAAGTAGCTCACATCGGCTACATTCCGGTCCAACGGAAGAAAGAGCAATCGTAGGTTAGCAAACATGGTTCAGTTCTATGATCTAGATTCTGAAGAAGAAGAAACAAATCAACAGCGTACCGATTATCCCGACGGTATGGCTTTAGCAGTTGAACGGGATCACCACAGTACTGGAATACGCATGACCCCAAAGGTTCCACCAACATTTGATGGACAATCTAGCTGGTTTGAATTCGAAGATCTTATCGATGACTGGTTAGGAATCACGACATTGACCCCTGAACGTTTAGGACCATCATTGAAGAATGCANAACCCTTCCATTGCAGACATATGTCACGCTTCCATTTTGGGGGCGCTACAGCAACGAGTGAAACATTGACATACATGACAGTCGACATGTCGAGCCAGATGTTGCATTTTAACCCTTCCAGTGCAGACATGTGTCATGCTTCCATTTTGGGGGCGCTACAGCAACGAGTGAAACAGTGACGTACATGACATTCAACGTGTACAGCCAGACGGTGCATCTAAACCCTTCCATTGCAGACATATGTCACGCTTCCATTCTGGGGGCGCTACAGCAACGAGTGAAACATTGACATACATGACAGTCGACATGTCGAGCTAGGTGTTGCATTTGAACATATTTGATCCCTGCAGACAGGTGTCACGCTTCCATTTTGGGGGCGCTACATTTGTTTCTTCCCCCAAAGCTTTCGTTCACCCATCCTCAAGTATGTGTTGAAGGAAAAAGAGGGACTTTGTAATCATACCCTTTCAAATATTATTGCCATCCTGGTCGTGGAAAGCTATCTTCAGCAAAAAACGCTTGGGAGTCATTGATTAATTTTCAACAACCCCACTGACCATACCCTCATTTCAGAAATTAATCGGGGGAAGAACCGTCACCTCCTGATTAAGCGGTACATCATATTTGGCATTGTCCCATCTTTTCACCGCTGATGCTGTAGACTCTATTAAACTGACATATGTGATATGATATGTGTGATTTGGACGCATCCTAGGGATATAATTCAATAGAATTCATACTAAATATAATATATTGTTTCTTGGATGATTCACACACATAAACCCCTACCTACTAGCCGCTTTTCAAGTTCAAAAAGAGGAAAAGAAAAGAACTTTGGAAAGAGGAGTTAAAAGTGTCATATTGAGGAACCTGTGACAAACAGGTTATGAGCCCAACCCATGGACTTTTTTAGAAGAAGAGCAACGCAAGCAGAGCTTCTTGAAGGAGAGAGGCAAATGCTGATGGAACAAGAAAGACTGAAGTCTGAGGACCTAGAGGAGCAACCAAAGGAGGCTGCAGAAGGACCTCAGAATGCAGGTTGGAGAAGATGATTTCGAAAGAAAAGGAAGAGCGAGGAGGCCAGGGGTCTCTTCAAAGTGAAGTGGTAGCCGTTGAAGCTGGAGCCTCGGAGCAGGTGAGGACACCTGTGAGAGATGAGGACGAGGGAAAGAAACTATGGCCAGGAGGCCCAAGTGAAGCACCAGCTCAGAAAGGGCCGGTAACTCCGATTCCATTGTTCAATGAGGATCAAATTCGAAGGTTGGAAGAACTAGAACGTCAAGCTCCCATTTTGATGAAGAAGGAGCCAGAGGTGAAGAGGCCTGGTTGGCTAAGCGATGAGGAGCTGAGGAAGCAAGAAGTTGAAAGTCAAAAGGAGGCTGAGAGACAGCAGTTAAGGACAGGACTGAGGCTTCGTGCGGAAGACAACGGGGCCTTGGTTAGAAGAGTGCAAGAGGTTGAACAGAGGAATGTCGAACTGATTCAACAACGTCAAGCCTCAGAGAATGAGGTGATGAAGAAGACAGGAGAGATGTTGAGGCTGGAAGAAGAAAATTTGATGATGGAGAAGGAGAACCTGAGGATTGCGAAGGAGAATGCCGTGATCGCTCAGGAGAATGAGATGCTGAGGAGACAAATTCGGCTGCTGGCTGAGAAGCATGGTGAGGTGAGGTCACCAGCGAACGATGGAGGCCAGTTTGCCACTCCAGAAGAAGAAAGAAAACCTTTTGATGGACGGAAAGAGGGAGTAGAGGATAAGAAGCCGAAGGAGGAGATCAAGGAGGCGTCGTCTTCAGGAGAGATGAAGCCTATGGATTTGATGATCAGAATGATGGACACGATGCAGAAGATGGTTGAGAAAGAAGGAGATAAGAAGGTTGAAGAAAAAGGAAAAGAAGTAGAAACAGTGAGGAATGGTCAGATTGACCTACCGGCACTCCAAGAGTGGAGCGTCGAATCAGCCCCACTAGATCTTGGTGATTGGTTGACTCAGGTGGAGCCGATCATGGGAGACCTTACGGCCACTTCCAACGAATGGTGGTCGACTGCTTTGGAAGAAGCTCGCAATTGGTACCAAGAACATCAAGGACTTGGACCTATGGAGCGACTTCCTCATGAGGTGGCTCCCAGTGACAAGCTGAAGTTACCGAAGTGGGGAAGGCTGGAGAGGAGGGTAACATCCCTCTTACTTGCCTCACTTCCTGAGGCCCAAAAAGATGAGATGATCGCAACAAAGACGTTGAGCCCACTTGGCATCATCGCCAAGCTGATGGTGGTCTACCAGCCTGGAGGTTTGAGTGAGAAAGGGATCATCCTGAGGAATTTGGAGAATCCCCCAGAAGCATCAACTTTGTCTTCAGCTTTGACATCTTTGCGGCGTTGGTTGCGTTGGAAAAGAAGGGCTGAAGATGTTGGTGTGGCCCTACCAGACGCCACCATTTTGATCAAGGGCATCAACAAGATAACCCGCAAAGTCTTGGAGAATCATAAAGAACTGAACTTTCGGATTTCCCTGGCAAAGACGACATTGATGGTGGAGTCAGTGCCGAGGATTTCTACCGTCAACAAGTTTGCAGAGCACTTGGTAGCGGAAGTAGAACAAGTGGTGCATTTGGACTTGAAGACGAAGAAGGAAGAACCGAAAGCGGTGGCAAAGAGATTTGAGAATGAGGCTGGAGGAGTAAAAGGCCAAGGAAAAGGAAAGGATGAGAACCAGTCAAGCCCTAAGAAGGAAGAGACTTGTCGTTTCTTTTTGACAGAAGGAGGATGTAAGAAAGGAAAAAGCTGTGAGTGGAAACACTCTTTAGATGAGCAGAGGAGGTGTTGGACATGCGGAGGAAAAGACCATCTAGCCAACAATTGTCCTCGTGCTGAGCTAAGACCAGAAGACTCATCGTCAAGACCTTTCAAAGGAGATTGGAAAGGTGGTGGAAAAGGAAGAGAAGGAAAAGGAGCATCAAGATTGACAAAGAAGGAGGAGGTGAAGAATGAGACTGCAGCACCATCAGAAGCTGACAAATCGATGGAGCCGAGTGCAGAGTCAGAAACTATGAAGAGTCTGTTGGAAGAAGCTAACAAGATGTTGAGAAGCATCAGTGCTAAAGGAGATGAGGATGATAAGATACAGAGGATGCAGAGGCAGTTGGAAGACTTGAAGAGGATGAAAGTACTGAGGCTTACACGAATGGCTTCGGGTCCGGCACAGGGCCTACTGGACAGTGGGGCAACCAATCCACTTCGACCAATGAAAGCTGGAGAAAACTTGGATGGATTAGAGGAAGTGACGGTCACATTGGCCACTGGAGAGAAAGTCCCCATGAAGATGACGTCAACTGGAGTGATGGTATCCAGTAACATGGAGATAGAGCCAATCTTACCTTTGGGAATGGTGACCAACGAACTTGGCTATGAAGTGACTTTCAAGGAAGGTCGTTGCCAACTTCGACATCCAGAAAGAGGAGAAGTAATTGTCAACATGGTGAACGGTTGCCCCCAAATTTCGAGAAGGATGGCTTTGAAGCTCATTCAGGAGATTGAGAGTGGAGGAGCAGGAGTGAGGAAGATAGAAGTTAAGGAGAAGTTTGAGGAGAAGGATTGGATTGCGGGGTTGATCAATTCGCATCCCATCTTGAGGAAGCTCCCCTACAACATCCGAGAAGCTTTGATGGAAGAACCTGCCGCAGATCTTCGAGGACTTCCCGAGTGTAATCGGCGGAGGAGGAAAGTCTTGGATCGAGGCTTCCCTGTGTCGGTGTATGCTGGGAAGAAGGAAGGCTACTGGTTGGGTCGAGCTGTAAAAGAAGTAGGAGGAGATCCTCGAAGGGTTGTGGAAATAGATATTTTGAGAGATGAAGAGTTTCAAGGAGGGAAGCATGATATGTTAAAACCAGGGGGAGTCTATGCATCGTTGTTGAGGGCAGCGTTGGATGGAAAGATCAATGCTGTGCTCACGGCTCCAAACTGTCGAAGTCGAAGTGTGCTTAGACATTACCCCCTACCACATGGAGGACCAAGGCCGGTGAGATCGTGGAGCCGACCCTGGGGAAAGGATGATCTAAACGAGGAGGAGAAGAGGCTGGTAGAAGAAGACGACATTTTGCTGTGGAGGAGTTTGATGATCTACATCGTGAGTGAAGAGATGAGGAAAGTACACCCTGAAGGAGATCAACTTCCGAAGATCAAACTGGGTCTGGAGCAGCCTGCGGACCCTACCCATTACATGCCGGAGGTGGTCACCCTTTGGAAGACTCCTGAGTGGATTGCCTTTCGAAGAATGTACCAACTACAGGAACAGACCTTCAACCAATCATCTTGGGGAGGGAAAGCGAAGAAACCTACAACTTTCGCAGGAAATCTGAGTCTTCAGCTACCAGAAGGAGAACAGCAGAGAGAGATAGAGGAGAAGGTGGAATCGTCGAAGGATCTGGCAAGATGGGCCCCTGGGTTCATGAAGGAAGTTGCGATCCAGTTGCAACATCAGGTCTTTCGAAAGGAGATTAAGATGCAGATGATGAGTTGGCAAGAACATGTGAGGAGAGGACATACCCCTTTCCGTCGTGATTGTCAAGTTTGCCAAGAAGCATCAGCTCGATCTCGAATGCACCATTCGGTTAGTCACCCGAGGGCAGGGGTACTAACATTGGACGTGTCAGGACCTTACACTCCAGGGTGTGATCTTGAGGAACCAGCCAAGTTTATGTTGATTGGAGCATACACATGGCTGAAGTCGACTTTGAAGAAGGAAGAGGATGAGAAGAAAGAGGACATTGTTGAGAAGGATGAAGAAGAAGGACCGCAGTTGGAACTACTGGAAGAGGAAGGAGGACAAGTTCTTGAAGAAGAGGAGAATGAAGAAGAGAAGGAGGAAGAAGAGAGGAATGGTGGTGAAGAAAAGAAGGAAAGTGAGAAGGAAAGTGAGGAGAAAGAGATAGAAGAAAGGCAAGATCCAGTTGTAGAAGTTCTTAGAGTCGGTGTTCCAATTGCTGGGAAGACAAAGGAGGTAGTCCTGGCGGCTATGGCGGAGATCTATCTTCAACTACGAATGGATGGGTTCTTCATCCATACCATTCACACTGACCAAGGAAGAGAATTCGTCAACAAGGATGTGAAGGCGTGGATGAGAGCACGGTGCATAGCACACAGCACCAATGCAGGAGAAGACCCGAAAGGAAATGGCAGATCAGAACGTGCTGTAGGAGAAGTGAAGTCACGAGTACGTCGATTACTACATGCGGCGAAGATGGACATCTCGTGGTGGCCTATGGCATTGAGGTTTGCTATGGAGACTGAAAGATTGAGAAGGCGTGGAACGTCAATGAAAAGGATTCCGGGCTTTGGTGAGAAGGTCATCATAAGGAGAAGAAATTGGAAGACCAAATTGTTGGAACCAACCCATGAAGAGACCACTTACCTATGTCCCGTACTAGATGCTCACGGTCACTGCGTTCTACGTCAGGATGGAAAGTGTGCAGTGGCACCCTACCTCATCAACGATATCCAAAAACCCCAGTTGCATTATGAACAAGTATGGATTGGTTTCCTTGAAGAGGCTGAAGAAGGAGGAGATGGTAAGATTGAGGAGATTGCTGAGAGAAGAGGCTGAGAACCTAGAGGTGGACACTATGAAGAATTCGAGGATGATGTTCAAGAAGTTGGCGGTCATCAAGAAGATGGTGAAGGACATCGAAGAGGAGGAGCAGCAGATACTTCAGACGAAGATCATAAGCCCCGCTGAGATGGTGAGGGAAGTTCACCTTTGGGACGATGCCATCAGATCAGAGATGAGGTCGCTGCTGGAAGAGAAGCAAGCATTGAGGAGTGTTGAAGCTGAGGAGAAAGGAAAGATGGAAAGAGAAGGGAGGGAATTAGAGATAGTCCCTAGTAAGTTGGTCATCACCAGGAAGGCTGGAGGAAGAAGGAAAATAAGGATAGTGGCCTGTGGGAATTTCATTCCTAAGAAGGAGGAGGAAGACCTTTTTGCATCTGGAAGCGATGCAGTTGGAGTGCGTGTGGCCTTGAAAAAGGCAGCTCAAAGTGGATGGGAAGGAATGTCAATAGACATAAAGACGGCCTTCCTGAACGCTCCATTGCCTATGAAGGAAGAACATGAAGGAGGTGAAGATCCCGACACCATTGTTTTGTTGAAGCCACCACCACTGCTAGTGAAGCTGGGCTATGTGAAAGAGGGAACTTGGTGGTTGGCACTCAAGGCCATGTACGGTCTTCGACAAAGCCCCAAGGTGTGGGGTGATCGCCGGGATCAAGTTCTTCGAGAAATGGAGTGGCATTTTGAGGAGAAGAAGATGTGGTTGGACCAAACGGCCGCTGAACCAAATCTATGGAGGGTGGTTTCCGAAGGAGAAGGCCTTGTTCCACTTCAACGGGGTTTGGCTATCGTCTATGTTGACGATGTTCTGGTGCTGGGTGAAAGACAGGTCGTAGAAAGCGTTATCCAAAGATTTCGGAAAGAATGGGAAATCTCTACACCAGAGTGGTTGGGAAGAGAGAAAGCAGTGAGGTTTTTGGGAATGGATTTGTTCTCAACTTCAACTGCATTCTTTATCTCCCAAGAGTCCTATGTTCAAGATCTTTTGAGGAGAAGAGGAGAGGAGGATGGACCAACCTCAGGATTGCCCATCACGAAGGACCAAGCTCAGAGGATTGAAGAGGTGCCAGACAGCCCACCGACGATTGAGGAAATAAGAGAAGCTCAAAAGATCACAGGTGAGGTGATGTGGCTTCTTACACGGTCACGTCCTGACCTCATGTTTGCTATGAGTAAGATGTGCCAGCAGACCTTGAAGAATCCAAAAGAAGTTCAGCAGGTAGGAGCGCAGATCCTGAAGTACTTAAGGAGGACGAAGAAGTTTGGATTGAGGATCAATAGAGAAAGAGGAGATTTGGAGGTCTACACGGATTCAAGCTTTGGACCTGGTGGAAATGACTCCCAAGGAACAGTCATCGTGATGTGGGGGGAGTCCATGATGATGTGGAAAGCTGGTAGGCAGACTTTGGCACCATTGTCTACGGCAGAAAGTGAGCTTCAAGAAGGAATAGAAGGAATGACTATGGGAGATAGTTGCGACGTGCTTGTCATGGAAATTGAGGAGGAAGCCTATGCTAAGGTCCTACAGGTGGACAACGTCGCAGCAGTGAGCCTGTTGATGGAGTCTTCAGGTAGCTGGAGGACTCGACACCTTCGATTGAGGGCTTCTCACCTACGTTGGAGGATTAGCAGATTGGATTGGATGGTTGAATCAATCCCCGGTGAAATCCAAATTGCCGACGTGGGAACGAAAACTTTATCTTCACCAAGATTGGAGGCTTTGAAAGAGAGGATGGGAATGATTCAAGAAGAAGTTGGGAAGAATGAGGAAGAGAAGATGGAAAGAGAGGAGAGAGGAGAAGAAGGAGAGAAAGGCCTGAAGAATGGAGAAGTTAAGCAGGCTTTGAGGCTGATTCTCCTGGCAGCATCGCTGGGAACTGCGAAGAGCCAAGGAGAAAGAGAACAGATTCGGGCTGACACATGGTGGTGGTTGATGAGCTTCGCAGTGATTGTAGCCATCTTCATTGTTGGAGTGGTCGCTTGTCTACGTGGAGTGATTCAGATGGTATATGGAAGAGGAAAAAGGATGATCAAAGAAAAGCAGGTGGATTTGAAAGAAGCAGGACAAGAGAAGAAGGAGGATGCAGGTGAGAAGGAGGAGTCAAGTCTTAGGAGGCTTGACCAGTGTGAGAGAGGCTGAAGGAGGTGTGATTAGCACCGTAGTGTTGGAAGAAGGAGGGCGAAGATTGAAGTTGTCCCTTTCGAATCCAAGTCCATCAAGCATCTCTCAACGAGGAACACCTTCAGCAGCATCATCTACGTCTGACTTTCCTGTGGAAAGTTATCAAAGATCAGGAGAAGTTTCGCTAAGATCCATTGCGAGTGTGGAGGAAAGAGAGGAATCAGGAAGAGAGGGAGAAGGGCAGAAGGGTAGAAGTGTCCCGCACCGCCATGTCGCTTCGTCTTCAAATGATGCGTTGGGTGGCGTTGCCGTCGCTTATGGAATGGAGAGCGAAGTACAAGGACCAGCAGTGTCTGCTGGGGTGGATCCTCATGGTAGTGGATTGGTGGGAAGTGGACGTCCACCGATTTACATTACACCCTGGGGAGAAAGATACCATACTTCGAGTGAGTGTCCGAGTTTCAGAAAGACACGACGACTTATTCGTTCTTCGTACTGTCCTGAGTGTACTGGCGATGTTACTTTGGATGGTGGGATACCGATTTTTGCTGTTGGCCCGGGATCGATGGCTCATTATCATCGCAACTGTCCTAGGGGTACGGGTGCTCGTAGCTATCTGAAGTGTGGCCTATGCAGAAATCGAGGCTGAAGCGGCTTGAGCTGGAGTTAAAAGCTCTATGGCGATGGTGGTATAGATTTTCCATAGTGGTGTTTTTTGGCGCCCAGGATTGATTTGTTTTTGAGGTTTCTTCTCGAGTAGTGCACCAAACTATGCGGCGCGAAGTGAGAGATACCTATAAGGAAAAGCTTGGTAGAACGTAATCCCAGGTTAATGAAGTGAAGGGACATCGGTCCTAGCGGATGATGTCAGGGGGAGTGTTTCTTGAATGATTCACACACATAAACCCCTACCTACTAGCCGCTTTTCAAGTTCAAAAAGAGGAAACGTGGGAGCCCGGAAACGTGAAACGGGTCAAGAGAAGAAAAGAACTTTGGAAAGAGGAGTTAAAAGTGTCATAGAGAGGAACCTGTGACAAACATATATATATATATACACATATATTAATATTGTCGAGATCGCTGGCAGACCAAAAAAACTTTTCCAACCATTGCATCGGCGGAATTGGCTGAGGTTGGCTCTCAATCCATCTCTCCTTTTTACTGGTCCATTGTGCAAAGGACTGACCTTGGGACCCTCACTTTGTGTGGGGCACCTGTTGATAGATGTGAAGGTTTGTGGGAAGCTTTCTGATCAGAGAATCTACAAAACATTTTGTTTGAGCAAACGATGGCTTCTTGCCAAACCCGAGCTTTAGGATAGAACTTCTTAGGGTTCTCAATAAGGAAATGAAGATTTCTGGTTCTGATTTTGATCCACTGCTAGTTCACGGCACTTCATTTTTCTACCAAATGCCGTTTGATATGATAAGATGGTGACCATTTACTTGCAAGATCTTTTGACCATCCGTGACCGTGACAACTACTATGGTTGCGATGCCCTTTTCACACGTCCAGAGCTCATCGCTTGTGTCTCTTGGTTTGCGTGAAGACACACACACAAATATGCTGATTGAAAGTTGATAGTGTGATATGGCATAAAGTCATGTTGCGTAAAACATATGTGCAGTCACAACTTTCGATTGAAAGGTTAGGGCTTAGCAAGAAGGACATCTAATCCACATGTCAGCTCATTTTGCATCCATTTTGTCTCTAATGGTGCTGAAGCCCTTTTTGCATCGCTCTTGCCAGGCGTTTTGGATGCATTGCATTTGGCCAGACTGGAAGTCAAAACTTGAAGCAGGACAAAGTAGCAACAAAAGGACTTGGACAGATGTCTCAGACTTTGACGAAACTCGGTTGGGCCAAAGTACCGTAGCACGGTAGCATCAAAGGTGTGTCAACGTGTAGGAACTCAGGATGCTTCATGTTGACGTTGCAACTCAGGATGGCCTGGTTTGGCGCTCTCGGTTGACCAGGAGGCCTCTCGGGGGAGAACACCGTAGAACAACCATGTTTGGCTGAAAAATGTCAGTATGTCAACCATGTTTAAAGGTTGTTGCGCTATGCATTTTTGCTATCTCAGATGAACCACCGGAGTCTCAATTCATCTCAATTCCATTTCCGTGTGTCAAACCACTGGAGTCTAGCTTAAACAACTGAGACTATAGGAGGCATTTGTAGAGCTGCTGTTTTTGCGCAGGCTTTCGACGCACCAACTACTACGTCAAGTACCGATAGGTCATGTTGCACCGATTTGGTGCGAAAAACTCTGGAAGAATTGGAAATTTGATGCATTGCAGACTTTGCAGCAACGATTTGGCCACGATTTGGAGATGTACTGAGAATTGGGGCCCAGTGGAGGAAAGGTGAGAAAATCAACCGATCCTTTGTGACGATAGCCTCGTGAAATGACACTCCAGCGTACTGACTATTGTCGATGAAGATCTAGCCAGCCGCGATCAGGAGGAAAACTTCAGTCAGGCGGCAAATTGAGTGCGGTGATGAGTTGGATATGTGATTTGGGTTTTGGTTTCCTCCAGAGACCTGTTGTTCTGCTTGGTTTTTTTTGATGCGTTATCTCCAGCCAAAAATTTGTTGGATCCATGGTAGGCTGAATGGTTGGCCGATTTCCGAGAACCCAAGATTATTTGCCATCCTGTGGTAGTGCCTGGGCTTGACATCCGCTGGCCAGGTCACATTGGACAGTGGTTTTCCATGGGTTTTCCGACGTCTTCCTTCAGTCTATAGACATTCTATGAAGCCTGTCCGATGGTGATATTCTCCATGGTTGAAGCCTGTCCGAGGTGTTGTTCGCTGACATGGTCTGGGGTCACCTCGCACTTTACAGCTTCCTGATTGGGTCACTCGAGCTTTCATACAGGAGAAGCAAGCACATCACTCGTCCATAATGAAGTTCAGCTCAGGGCTTGACATGTGCTGAATACTTCACCAATTAGAACGTAGGTCATGCTACAGAGTGCTGATATTCTAACTGAAAACCAATTCAGAATGCAATACATACTGATTTGAACTAGCAAGTTCCAACATGTACCGCCTATTTCTCAACTACTGGATGACTGGATGATCCGTTTTGTCTTTGCTGAGGGCTTTGTGTTTACTTCGAATATTTGTCATTGGTTGGAATGACCTTAATTGACCTTTTAGGTGCCACTCCAAGCTCGTGAAACCTGAGGCGAATTTATTTCTTGTTCATGCTGTGCTTGTTTGTCACAAGCGACTTGGTGGCGACTGTGTGTCTTCTTGCAAGATATTCATGTCAATCAAACATAGCTTGAACTTAAACATTTGCAGCAAGACATTGAATCAAGGAGATTGTTCTCAGTCTCAAACGTTTTGCAACTCTTGGTGTATTTCAGAAGGAACATGGACGGTATTACGGCATTCTATGTATGAAAGAGCTCAACTTAGGTCAAGCCATCATTCCGCGACTCCAAACAGAGCACGCGCCGACATTTGAAGAGAACGTAATTCTCTTTACTTGCAGAATTCTGATCTACTTGGGATCCATGTTGCTATCACGCATTTGCTTTTGTCAAAGTGTGAGAAATGACGGCTAGAGGTGATCAAGACTGAAAGTGATCTGCTTGCCTTCTGAAACAGGTTTGAAATATTTTGATTTCGATCCGTTTTGTGCATGCTGTGGAAGTTTGGCAGAATGAGATCGTCTTTCTTTGTTCGTATTCAGTGTTGGGCAAAGCAAATGATGCAAGGTTGA
The DNA here is from genome assembly GCA_000507305.1 of Breviolum minutum Mf 1.05b.01. Taxonomy (NCBI): domain Eukaryota; class Dinophyceae; order Suessiales; family Symbiodiniaceae; genus Breviolum; species Breviolum minutum. The sequence goes on along the minus strand of DF241370.1, from coordinate 73,197 downwards.
AGATTCTCTACAGCCACTTGGCAGTGACAGGCATCGAAGGACTGCTTTGGCATTTTTTTCGCGTACCATTTGCAAGATATCAGATAGTCCTGTAAGGACCAATAGGAGTGCTTTCAAAGATGTATTTTGCTTGCGAAGACACACTTCAACGCCCCTACAAGGTTTCGAGAAGGTCAAACAACACATGGATTTGACACGTACCTTTTTGCTTGAAATAGTAGTGCCAATTCGATTCGTAGTATTTAATTCCGCCCACCCCCGACCACGGGGCGCAGTTGGGTGGGTGGAACGATAGAAAGCTTTTCATTTATGTAGAATGTACGCTTATCATGTATACGGTACTGAATACACGTACATATTATTGGGGCCCTATTTTACTAAGCTTCATAATCCACTCCTACAGTTGTTGGACCACTATTTCCACATTTTTTTTGTGCATGTTTTTTTCTTGGATCTCAACCTGAGGTCAGCTTCGAATGCTGATTGTAGATTTCAAAGCTCGTTCGTTTGAAAGGCAGGGCCGGGAGAGGCTTCTGGCGAATTGGAACTCGAAGAGTCCCTGACGTTCACGTGAAGCCTCAAGAGACCAACGAGAATTCATTCATCAAGTCCAGATTGACATATTCGCCGGGCAATTGTTTTTTTACCTGTTTTGTGGATTATGTTTTCCTTTAACCAAAGTCCTTTGCAGAGTTTGACCGATAGGCACAGGCATCGCATTTCATCCCAGGGTGTTATCGTGAATTGATAAGAATCTTAGATTCAAGGTTGAGCATGTTGAAGCCATTTCTCGCTGCATGTTTTTGAGTCACGCAAAGTGGGCACTCCATCATTGTTTGCACGGTTGATGGACAGTCGATCGGTCTAGTATAATATAGCTGCTATAGCTATAAACTACAAACTATAAACTTATTTATATCTAGACGCTGTTGCACCGATTCACCGATCGCTGTCATAGTTGATGCCACCAAACAAGCCAGGAGCTATTGCATCCCTATACCCTCTTACTTGATCAGTGTCGTGGCAAAAAGTGACATTTGGGATGATGCGTCCTTTCGCTTCAGGTTATTATACTTTGTCTATGTCATGTGCTTCTCCTGCTTCCTTACTTTGCAAATGTTAGGTGTTGTATCAACGCGAGATATTTGAATACATAGTAAATTTTTAAACATATGTATATCATAAATTATTATATATAATATATTCTAAAGATATATTGCAAATATCGAACATAGCTTCCAGATTAGGGTCATCCCTTCCTAAAATGCACCGCAGGAAAGATAGACAGAGAGGTCGACACTCGACACGATACGATAAGATGAGATAATATAAGATATGTGTTATAAGATACGTGTAGATAAGTCAGATAGATAGATAGATAGATAGATAGACAGATAGACAGATAGACAGATGGACAGATGGACAGAAAGATAGAGAGAAGGATAGATAAAAAGATAAAATATGGATAGGATAGATGGAGGGATAGATAGATGGATAGATAGATCCCCATGACATATAGTACCGTTTTGCTTCGCACTGCAGCACACTCATAATATGTCATATCCTATCAGATTGGGTTTTCATTGCATCAATTGAGTCAGCACCACGTCACGGCATCTCAAGCAACACTCCTTCAATTTGAGCTTGTCAATGCCCCAGAACTGCCCAATGCCTGAATATGCCAGATATGGGCATTCATTCGCTTTCATCGTTCCCTTTCGTGAAACAGATCCGTTTATCGAGTTTGTACGGCACTGCTCCACATCTGCGCATTTGAGATTGTACGAGGTTTTCAGGAGACAGGCAACCTGATCTTGTTGATGATTTTGTCACTTGGCTTCAATCTGTACCAGCTCTGACTTCCACCCCACACAAATGATTGTCCGATGCAAGTCAATAGCAAACTTCTCACCACCTACTTTCATCTTTGCAACAGTGCTGTCAAAAAAAGTTTGTTGAAGCCGCAAGGCAGATTGCAGCTGAACGCAATGACCTATGTAGTGACAACTGCGAACTGCAGATGCACCACTGAGGATTTGCATGCCCAAGAGCCTATCTTCTATTGCATTGGCAGCCCTGAGTTTGAGTAGCTCGCCGAGGGCCGGCCAGGGTAAGTAATTGATCAGATTTGAATCAAGATAACAAGATAACAAGAAAGCCGCATGTAGCAGTGCTCGGCAAACGCTTCTCTCAGGTTTTCTCTCATGTATTTCTCTCAGGCGCCTGAGCTTTTTCCAGCCGAGGCAGAATTTGTGAAGCCTCCAAGTTGTGAAGCATCATCGCCGCGGAGATCTATGACGCTTGTTTTCAGGCCCCGTGCCACGGGTTGATCTTCGAAGGATACCGGTTGAAAGGTTGCGAAAGGTTTCCAGCAAGGTATCCATAGTGAGCCTGTAAGCTTCCCCAACCTTCCCCAAGATTTCATATCGCAAAAGGCTGATACAGGGTTGCAATTCTATATGCCTAAAATGGTGTTGAGAAAGCATTCTCATTAGAGGCTGCTGTCGCACAGTTTGCTGCGAAACAGCCAAACAGAATGAGGTTTTGTCCTGCCTATTCAAGCTTCAGGTAATGTTCCATGAGGCTATGTCAGGTTGTGTGAGCTTGTTGTCAGATCTCAGCTGGCGTTTCTGCAAAGGTCTGGGAATTCTTCTCTATTGGGCATTGCTGATGGATTTCACCATCTTGTCTATGCGTATATCCTCCTTCGTGAAATACGTGATGGTGTGTGGCCGGAAACTTGTCAAGCAAGGAACGCTGTCAAGAACGAGAATTGACTACATAATTATGTAAGATTATGTAAGTGTCTTCTGCATTTGTAGGACAACGATAGCGNACTGAGGATTTGCATGCCCAAGAGCCTATCTTCTATTGCATTGGCAGCCCTGAGTTTGAGTAGCTCGCCGAGGGCCGGCCAGGGTAAGTAATTGATCAGATTTGAATCAAGATAACAAGATAACAAGAAAGCCGCATGTAGCAGTGCTCGGCAAACGCTTCTCTCAGGTTTTCTCTCATGTATTTCTCTCAGGCGCCTGAGCTTTTTCCAGCCGAGGCAGAATTTGTGAAGCCTCCAAGTTGTGAAGCATCATCGCCGCGGAGATCTATGACGCTTGTTTTCAGGCCCCGTGCCACGGGTTGATCTTCGAAGGATACCGGTTGAAAGGTTGCGAAAGGTTTCCAGCAAGGTATCCATAGATTTCATATCGCAAAAGGCTGATACAGGGTTGCAATTCTATATGCCTAAAATGGTGTTGAGAAAGCATTCTCATTAGAGGCTGCTGTCGCACAGTTTGCTGCGAAACAGCCAAACAGAATGAGGTTTTGTCCTGCCTATTCAAGCTTCAGGTAATGTTCCATGAGGCTATGTCAGGTTGTGTGAGCTTGTTGTCAGATCTCAGCTGGCGTTTCTGCAAAGGTCTGGGAATTCTTCTCTATTGGGCATTGCTGATGGATTTCACCATCTTGTCTATGCGTATATCATCCTTCGTGAAATACGTGATGGTGTGTGGCCGGAAACTTGTCAAGCAAGGAACGCTGTCAAGAACGAGACTTGACTACATAATTATGTAAGATTATGTAAGTGTCTTCTGCATTTGTAGGACAACGATAGCGACTGAGAATTTCTCACAGCTGCGAGTTTCAAGAACCATCCGAACTCTAAGGATTAGATATAAGTTGAAAGCAGAAATTCAAACATGGAAGGTGGATCAATATGGAGTTATCAATATGAAGTTATCAAGAATGATTGACAAGTTAGAGAGACAGCCTGGTCCACTGTCAAAAGACTTGCAGTCAATACTGTATGGCTGTATGACTTCTTCTTCCATTGCTACTCACGATCCTCTGTTGCCTCTGTTACTGCCTTTTGTTGGCATGGACAAGATAAAAGTTGCTTGTACATGCGTGATGTGTTTGTTTGCTTTTTTTCTGCCACAAAGAACGTGCAACATGAAGCGGTAGCGCATTCGACGCATCTCAGGATGGCATTGGTCTTTGCAATGCTGACTTTCGCCACTGCTATCAGCGCCTTCGAACACCAACTTCAAGACTTTGAAGGTCGGTCAGACATCGCAACGCCTTCAACATTATAATAAGTATGTGACTTTTTAAGTTCAATATCTACGGAGGGGTATTTTTTTTGGGAATTATTTTTTTTAATTTTGGGAATTATTTTTTTTCCTTTTGCTTTTGCCTTTGCTGCTTTTGCTTTCGCTTTGCTTTTCCTTTTGCTGCTTTTGCTTTTGATGCTTTTGCTTTTGGTGCTTTTGCTTTTGCTGCTTTTGCTTTTGCTTTTGCCTTTGCTTTTGCTTCTGCTACTTTTTGCTCATTTGGTGTTTTCTTGCTTCTGTGTTGCATTGTCTTTCTTTTTGTTTCTACATCTATTTCGCAGCAGTTGCTGCTTAGTTGCGTCTTGTGAGTTTGTCGCCGCTTTCGCTGCTTGTGTTGTTACTTTTTGTCTAAAGTTTTTGTTTATTAAGCAAAGAGGTTTCCTTGCTCTTCAACACAAGGCACCAAAAGTTTTATGAAGGCCCAAATAATATATTAAGATAAGGGCCCAAATAAGTTGTGAACCTAAGATCCCAAAACTTTTACGAGCCTGAGACCACCAAAAATATATATAAACACAAGACCCAAAAAAAGAAAACCTCAGGCCCCAAAAATTCTGTGAGGAAACGACAAGTTTTTGAACACAACACCAAATCTTTAATGAACCTAAGGCACCCAAAAATTATACGAACCGAAGGCGAATCACGCAGCATGTTCTGCCAATGCATCTGGGGGGGAGGCCCTGTTTTTCTTTTGAAGGCCGTACAGTGTAGTGAAGAGTCTCATATCTACTTGTGTTGATGTATCTAGGCTCAAGGGAGTATCGGTTACTTGACCACCTGCGTGAGTCTAAAAAGACGTGCTAATTATCCCTACCATAGGTAGAACGCTAGTGCCAGTCTTCAGTGGTAGCGGAGCTGATTAGAGCATGGATCTTTATGAAGATGAGCCCAATGATGACTATGAGTCATACGCAATGAGACAAAGGATGCAGCCTCATGGAGGCCAATTGATGATGACGACCCAGGTGACGACTAAGGTCCCACCTGGATTCGATGGCAAGACGTCATGGTTTGCATTTGAAGATGCAATCGATGACTGGTGTGACATAACAGAGTTAGAATCTGAGAAGTGGGGACCCGCACTCAGAAATCGTCTTGAAGGTGAAGCTTCTGTTTTCAAACGATTGTTGGATAGAGAGGAACTGAGACAACCAAACGGAAGAGGAGTCGAGTACTTCAAGAGGACACTGAGACCACACTTTGTGAAAGGAGCTCAGACAGTTTTTCTTTACAGATTCATGCGATTCATGAAGAACAATCGTGGAAATGGAGACTTGATGAAATGGATGACAAGATTTCAGATTGATGGAAGAAGATTGGAAGAACCATGGATGGACTTATGTCCAGAACTGGATTTCAATGCTCCTGCTATTCTGGCGGAAGTTACAGCAAGAAGAAATGCACACAACAATGCACAAGCTGCATTATTTGCAGCAGACAACAATCATGTTGTAGTACCATGGACAGATGATATGACACAAGAAGTCTTGAATGAAGTTCTCAGAGTTCATCGACAAGCACATCGTGATCTTTTTCCACTCTCTCCAAATTTGATCGCTCTGATCTTTATCTCTACAGCAGATCTCTCTCAAGATCAAAGACAAAGCTTGACAAGTATCATGACACATCGAAACAGAACTATGGATCAATACCGAGTGAATGAACTCAGAGAAACCTTCATTGAGATGTTTTGCACAGTGAAGACAGCAGTGGACAATCCCATGATGAATCCATCAGGATCTGGTGGAAGAAGAGCATTTTTGGTGATTGAAGAAGGAGAACTAGATGGCAGCTTTGGCTATTGGGCCGAAGACGAAGAAGATGGAGCTGAAGGATTCCTGGATGCCTTAGAAGATGTATTTTGGATCTGGGATGACAATGACTATTCATGGTTTCAAAGAGGATTTCAAGGAAGAAGAACCAGAAAAGGAAAAGGAAAAGGAAAGCGAAAAGGAAAAGGAAAAGGAGGACGAAGATTTTTCAGACCAAGAAACAAAGGAAAAGGAAAAGGAAAGAGAAAAGGAAAAAGTCATCTTGCTGAAGATGAAAGTTATTGGACTAATGAAGAATGGCAAGGATATGAAAATGAGAATTGGAATGAAGGCTATTGGGCCTATGAAGATGAAACAGCATGGCAATCCCAAGGCTGGGATGAATGGCAAGAGTATGACGAGTATGGATATTTCCAAGGAAAAGGAAAGAAAGGAAAGAAAGGAAAAGGAAAAGGAAAGAAAGGTCATGGACCTCAAGATCAAGGAAAAGGACAAGGTGATGGGAAAGGTGAAGCAAACTATGTGAACCCATCACATTCTTCTCAACCCGCAGTGCAGCAAGCAGCTCTACCTTCGTCAGCGAGTGCCTCTGGTTTCTTTGTGACACATTCTGAAGTGTACTTGACATCAGTCAAGATGACAGAAGATGGAGAGCAGAGAATGGAGCCTGATTTTTCAGGTTGTGCATTCCTGGGACAGGAAGCAAATTCTGTTCAGAAGGTAGAAGATGAAGGTGTGGCTTTTCACACAGAAAATCAGATGCCACCAACTGTGGCTATCCTAGATCTTGGATGTACAAGAGCTATGGGCTCGAGGAATGCTGTCAACGCATTTTGCGACTATGTTGACAAACATGACTGTGGACTGTGGTACAAGATTGAACCTACAAGCTCAAGATTTTTCTTTGCAAACTCACAACAAACCAAGTGCACAGAGAAACTGGTGATTCACATGTACGACAAGGCCTGGAGTGTGCACACTACAGAGTTTGACATTGTGGAAGAAGGAAATGTACCATTGCTGATGTCACTTCCACAGATGAGAAACGTTGGTTTTCAATTTGAGCTTTCACCACAGAGATCATTCCTGAATTGTACAAGACTAGGAATTTGGAAGCATCAACTCAGGATGTCAAAGAGCACTCATTTAGTCATGGACTTCCAAGACATCTCTTGGTACATGAGTGCAGTGTATTTCAAAACTCCTGATGTGACGAGTTTCTTTTCGAAACATGAACACTTTGAATACAGCCAGTTGTCTGTGGAGACCTATGCTTATGCAAATGATGATGACTGGGAGATTGACTACCACAGGAAGGAATTGATCCGTCATCACAAGACATTTCGTAGTCAACTTTTCAAGATTGCTGGTTCCAAGCGCCCTTTATCTTTTGATGATCTTGAATCAACTCGAACAACCTTCATTGAGATGAAGAATGGATCCAAGAAAGTGGAGAAGGATGACTGGAGAGCAGTCTCTGGTCCAGAGAAACGTCTTGACAAACAATGGCGTGGAAGAACTGTTTTCAAGATCAAGGAAGGAGTTGCACTTCCTGCTGAGGAGTTGTCGAACGTCAAGTCTTCCAGTAAGCCCACAAGAATCTCTGATCCAAGTGGCGAGGTTAAGCCTGAACACTCTTCACCAGAAGAGATATCAGGAAAATCTAAGTCAAGCTCAGCACCAGCTGAGGAAGGCAAGTCTGGATCGAGTTCGAGTGGTCTGAAAAGAAGACTTGGTCGTAAGACAACTTCGCCTCTCGTAGAGCATGATGATTTTGGAAAAGAGTTTATAGGAGAATTAGAAAAGGAACCTGACATGGAACTTGACAAATCTGAGAAGGTTCCACGTCGTCGCCCAAAGGGTGATGATGAGGATTACCAACCTTCATCAGATGATGAACGATGGGAGAAAGCTAAGAAGAAACCAGGTAATGAATCTCTTGAGCCTAGGCAGATTTCTGTTCCATTACCTGGAAGTGAAGCTCAGGCTTTGACACCTGCATACCGTAAGATGATCAAGAAGTTGGATGACAAAGTGGAACTTTATAAGTTACACGTGAAACATTATCACATGTCACCAACTCAATTTCGACGTCGTACTTCTATGTTGAATCTTCCTGATCGTATTTACGAGAAATATGAGGAAGTTTACAACAAGTGTAGAGTATGTAGTATGTCTGTAGCACCACCGCCGCGAGCCAAGATCTCTGGCATACGAGCCTCAGTTTTCGGGGGTGCTGTTTTTGTTGATCATTGTGAAATTGAACTGAAGAAGAAGAAGTATGTAGTTCTTCTTGTTCTTGACGGTGCAACAAATCTTCTCTGGGCTACGGCACAGAATTCACTTGATCATAAAGAAACATTGACACATCTTCGATCATGGAATGAACAGAACAATTGCATTCCGAAGGCCATTGTTGGAGATGAAGCTTTCTTTTCTGATGAGTTCAATGAATATTACAAGGTTCATGGAATCAAACCTTTACCATGTGGACCAAGAACACCATGGCCAAACAGAGCTGAAACAGCAGTGAGACTGTTCAAGAAACAGTGGACTCTTATGGCCAATTCACTGGAAGGTGATGATAGGTTCAATGGTGTTACTATTCGACAAGCAGTGAAGATGGCAGCTTGGGCTAGGAACACACAGTTGACTATCAGTGGATATTCACCTTTAGAGATTGCTACTGGAAGAAGACCTCCTGACTTGTTTGATGTTGAAACAGCAAATCCAGAACAGCTGACTTCAGAACCACCCGAAGAAGACATGTCAACTCTGGCATTCCAACGTCTTGCTCTAAGAGCACATCAAGAAGCCAGACAAGCAGCTGATCTGAGACATGACATGGCAAGAAGGACACTGCCATCTGATGGACCTTACAAACATGGTGATGAAGTGTTTTACTGGCATCAAGATTCCAGTAAGTTCAAGGAAAAAGGAAAATGGATAAGAGGAAAGGTCCTAAGTCAGGAAGGAGCAATGGTTCACATTCACACAGACAAGGCAGTGATGAGAGTGAATCAATCAAAAGTCAGAAGAGACCATGATGAATGGCATGATGTTTCAATTCCAAATCTTGACGATTCAAAAGAAGAAATAAAGGATGATGAAGAATTGAAAAGAGAAGATCACAACTTGTTGTGTGAAGGATGTTTTGGTGAACAAGCCTTTTGGTTTTATGACGACCAGAAATGTGATGTTTTGGAGTTGTTTGGCAGTAGCTCCGGCTATAGTTGGATGATGGCAAGAAAAGGCATCAAGGTTGGAAAACCAATTGATCACAAACATGGATCGAATTGGAACACAGCGTACGGACAAACTGAGGCATGGAAGAAAATCATGAAGATGGATCCTGAGATAATTTTTATCAACAATCCATCTCCTCAGTCAGCCCGTAAGATGATTTTTCGATTTTGTCTTGAAGTGATCACTTGGCAATGCAAGAGAAACAAGAAGTTCATTGTGACATGTCCGGAAGGATCTTATTTTTCACAGTTTTTGTATGAGAAGAAGTGGCACAAGACATTGAGTCAACATTTGTGTTGGGAACGTGTCGATCTTCAACATTTTTGCAATTGTGAAGACAAGATTCGAAACGTGATAGTTTATCACGCGTATGATGATTACTATCAAGATGTTCCTTTGTTTGGATGTTTTGTGAAGAAGAAGTTTTTCCAGCATGAAGCATGTTGGAAGGATCCACATTGGAAGTATCTTCCTGCACGTTTTATTGCAGGACTGATAAGTTCAATTCCAGAAGTGTCGAAGAGCTATGTGGCTGACAAGAGACAAGAATTTCTCTTGGAAGACATACTTGAAGATTTTGACGATGGATTGCTTTGTGGAACTTGCATGCATCATGA
>DF241370.1:33489-58518 GCA_000507305.1 Breviolum minutum Mf 1.05b.01 | reverse complement strand
ATTAGATTGCTTGGGATGGATCTTCCACGTTACCGATGCCAGAAATGTAGATTCAATCAAACGTGATGGATTGAGAAGGTATGGCAGAGATTCTCTTCATTTCATGTATGACAATGATGGTGCAATTGGATATATTCGAAAAGGAGCAGGAACAGTACCACCTCGACATTATGATGGTGCTAGGTACTGTGTTTTGAATGTGCATTGCTTGTTGATGGAAGGTTATGAACTTTATTTGACTCAAAACGGCGTAGTTCTGATCTACGAGGATCTTCATGCACGAGCCTTTACCATTGTGGATCAATTCCCCTACTTGGGCTACAACTGTTTTCGAATGACCAGCGGGCACGGATTGCCACCAGAAGTACGTGCAGGAAAATGGAGGCCCGAAATGAATGCTCTTGACCAATACAGAGAATACTTGTCACCAGACGAGATATCCCTGTACATTGAGAGAGATGAACTTGTTGAGTTCAGAGTTCCCAGATCCATTTCCGAAGAGAAGACAAACAGCATGGGAATTCATGGGTCAAGACACACCTGAATACTACAGAAGATTGTTGGACCAATTTCCTGCGTCAAGACTCGATGTTGCAGCGTGTGACAGTCAGATAGGCTCAGCAACAGCTGAGGGAATCGGACTTGAAACACAACCTGCCGAGGCATCAACAAGCTCTGCTCCAGCAGAGGTAGTTGATGTTGAGGTGGAGCTCAACACTCTCAACAAGATTGAAATTCAGGCAGTGCAGATCATCACTGAGAATCCATGGCATTTGTATCAATCTGGGATTTTGACTTTGCGTGACAACCGTGGTGAACGTGTTTTGAGCCATATGGGAGAGTCTGTTCTTTGTGTTCGGGAATTCTATCGCCTCTCATCTTCCCAACAAGAAGAACTTCGTTCACAAGGTATTACCAGATTGGTTTGGGAAAGAATGCCATTGACTGGTCACTCTATTTTGTTTTGGATGCGTGCATGGGAGATTGGTAGGATGACAGCTTATGTGAAGAACTATGTTTCTGATGAAGAACGTGATGAATACAACCACAACCTGGCCTACCACGAGCATGTTGGATGGCTTCGTGATATTCCTGATCCTTATGTTGCAAGACCAGATGATCTCAATCCATTATCCATTGACCGTGAAAGAATTGAAAGAGAGGAAGACATGAAGGATCATGGTGAACTTCGTATGTTTGGTTTGTTTTCTGAGGCCATTGAAGATTTGTATACTGGCATGGTTTCTGATTATGTGAGGAAGACTCCTGCACTCTGGGAAGAGTTTGCTCAGAGGTTACCTTCAGGAGAGATGTACTTAGTTGACCCAAACCCTCATGCACCAACTCCAACAGTTCCTACTTCTGAAAACCTTTGCATCGACGCCCACAACAATTTGAAGTTTTCACCAAGACTTTGCCTTTGGGTAGTGGAAAGGAAGATGGCTGAGGTGCATGAAAATTTCACTCCTGGCAGTTTTGCTGAATTTTGTTTTGGTCAACTCAAACAATACCTCGAGAGCAGGAAGGAGATCCAAGATGATTTTTACAAACATCTTGTTATCAATACTCAGACCAGAACATTCCAGGACCCCAACTACATGAACTCCATTGGGTCCAAGGTCGTGATCATGCCACTGGCGGAAACTTTTGAACTATCCGTGAAGAAGACTGAACAACTACAACGTACCATGGTTCATCATGACATTGTTTCTGAAGGACACTCACCACCAGGCGAGATACCTGAAGAAACACCACAACTTGGAACTGAGGACTTACCAACAGGTGAGATGTCAGTGACAGTTGAACCTTCTACTTCTACTGGAGACTTACCACCAGGTGAGATACCAATGAAGGAAGAAGAAGCAGCAGAAGTCTCTGAATACTTACCACCAGGTAAGAAATCAAAGACAGAAGCAGCTGAAGCAGATGTGGAGATGGAATCACCTGAAGAAGAAGAAGAACCTCCACAAGATGAACCTCCTCGTCCAGTTGTTGTTGTTGACATGCCAGACTATGATCCTGATGAAGAAGACCGTGAAGATTCAATTCCAGAAGAAGAGATGATGGAAAATGCAACTGCTCTTGTGAACTCTGAGGCATATGATCACTTTGCTCATGAAGAATATCCTGAAGAAGCAATCAGAGGTGAGCATAGATTTGTTCCTACACGTGCCATGGCAAAGTTCCTTCATCGAATGGTTGGCAAGGATGAGATGAAGAGCATGATGGAAGTAGAAGATGAAGCCAAAAGAATTAAGGAACTTAGAAAGAAGTCCATGGAGGAGAATGCAGTGAAGGAAGAACAAGAATATGGTGAAGCACTTGAAGAGAAGAAGAACAATGATATTTTTACCAAGACATCCAGCCATGAATTTTTGAGGAGATTAGCACCAGAAACTGAAGAAGGAGTCACTGAAGGACAAAGAAATATTGAAGAAATGCTGATGTCTGGACGTCAAGAATATTCTCGGCCTCATGTCAACAAGATGGAAGAGCTGAAGTCTCTTGAACCCGAGAAGCAGATCAAGATAGAGGTTCCAGAACCAAAACCTTTTGAAGACCCTTTGAAACAGGAACCAGATTATTCTTGTCCACTTGATATGCTGAGGATGTTGGACAAGCAGCATCAATGTAAGGACTTTGGATTCTATGGCAAGTATTTCAGACAGACTCACAGCAGACTGTTGGATTTCTACAAATACAGGAAAGCCAATCCTATTTATCATCCAGAGCAACGTTTTGTAATTGATGAGGAAGGACTGATGGAAATGTATGTTGGCCTCTTCTATGACAAGCCAACTCTTGAAGAACAATTTTGGCAGGTTCCTGTAGTTTATGGTTGTGAAGACCATCGCCTTCGCATTGCTGACACAGATTTTCAACAGAGGAGAGCAGAAATAGCAAAGGCAAAAGTTGAAGAAGGAAAGATCAAATTGAGGGACCTCATTGCCAATTCTGGCAAGGATGAATATGCCTACGATGACTTGATATCAGACATGACAGAATTGTTTTTATCTGGAGAATCTATGGAGAGAAATCCAGAGTCACTGGGAACAAGTTCCAAATCATTGACAACACTCTTTTGGAATCTTGGAAACTGGAAAAGAGGACAAAACTGGAATGTCCCTAGCTTTGTGGACCCTGACAAGATCTACTACAAGGAGAACAAGCCTGGCCAGTTCCCAGAACACACGGCAGAACGCAACAACCTTTTTCTTCAGATGATTCGTAATTTGAAAGCACATCTTGTGATGGTGTGCGAAGCAGCCACGTTAGAACCACACAGACAGTACCTTGAATCCCACGGTTGGACATTATGTTTCAACGACATGAAAGACCTATGTTTGATGGCGAGATTAGGATTGCAAGGTAGCATTGTTCAAATTGCAGGTCCTCAGGAGGATAGCCAGGAAAGTATATGGAATGGACCAAACAGGAAGATCTCATTCGGCATTTTTGAAGTGGTATGGGGAAAAGGAATCCCCAGAGCAAGGTATGCAGAATCTTCAACTGGCTACTTCGACCGCAACCAGGAGACTGAATTTGAAGACATGCAGAGAGCCAGAATGAAGACTACACGAGTTTGCGTGTATCATGTTGACCACAACGCTGCCACAAAATCTCATGCTGTCACAGGTGAGATATTCGCACATATGTTGTTTGAGTGCGTGTGCCACCAAGTGTCGATCATCGGTGGCGATGCGAATTGTCTTTCGTATCAAAAGGCAGCCGTACAACTCAATGGATCGTACTCCATGTCTACGTGCCAGCTGTGGACTGATCGCTTTGAACACACAGTTGACAGTTATTTGAAGCAAACATTGAAGGTGAACAAAGATGTGAATGCTCGTACTTTCCATTCTATTTCTTATGAAGACCTCAAGTACTTGAAGGAGACCATTGAAGGATTAACAGAACTTGATCCAGCTATTCGCAAGAAGACTGAAATGATGGGTGACTGTTGCATTGTTACCTTCTTTGAGTATGGTCTTTCTACTCCAGATGAACGATTCAATGATGGAGAAAACAATGGAGAATTGGAGTACAAGTACAGTGTGAATGAGCTTTTGTTTTATCTCACAAATGACATTATGTTGATTCGTGAAAGAGATACTGATGCACATTGTCCTCTTCTGATCACGATTACACCCAACGAGATGACGAACCAAGAGAAGAAGAATTTCGTGACGAGGGAATCCAAGCAACAGAGAGCAGCTACACGGAAGGAAATTCAGAAGGTAAACAAAGCGCGAGGAAAAGCAAGTGCCTCTAAATGAAGTATACTTTTCTCCAGAAAAGATAACTTTAAGAGGTACTGGCTGAGTACTCTGCAATGGTTGCCAAGAATGATGAATAGCTATGTACTTAACACCAGTTAAGATGATAGTTATTTTGATTTCTGGAATGAAAGAATGATTGTGTACTTATCACTAGATAAGATGGCAATTATTCTGATTTCCTTATTTTCTTTCAGTGAGCCTCGTTTGATTTCACTTCCAATGAGATGATATGACCATGCACTTTCTACCAAGAAAGATGATGGTTTTTCTGACCTGAAGTTGTGATTTTGCTGTTGCTTTGAATGTGCCTTGTATTTCTCCCATTTTTCTGTCAAGTTCCATATTTCAGATTTTCTCACCAAATGAACTGGTTTTTGTTGTTGTTGCTTCTGTGTAAATTTCTTTTGAAGGTCCCAAACTTTTGGATGTGACATTTTGTTGCTTCCAGGTGAGACTAGAATTCGTAATGCCGATGTCGTGAGGTGAATCTTTTCACAGATGGAGTCATGGTAGAATTGATCATGACTCTCGTGACACAGTTTTGGACTTTCCTGTTTGAAGCATGAGCCTATCAGTTAAAAATTTCTTTGTATGGCACAGTTGAGCTTGTGGACTGAAGATGTCTTGGCCAAGGTAAGATTTTTCTTACGGTGTCTCATTGACACAGTGTGAGCACCACATTTGATGTCCCGCGGTGTAAATTAGAGCCGACTTAGGAAGAACTTTTAGCGCCTCCGCTGCTTTGCCTAAGATGCGTCATACGCAGTAGATGACTCTTCATTATGAATTTGTGCCTGTGTTTTTCTTTTGAAGGCCGTACAGTGTAGTGAAGAGTCTCATATCTACTTGTGTTGATGTATCTAGGCTCAAGGGAGTATAGGTTACTTGACCACCTGCGTGAGTCTAAAAAGACGTGCTAGTTATCGCTACCATAGGTAGAACGCTAGTGCCACTCTTCAGGGGGTCCCCGTGCGAGACTTTTTCTGCAGCACGTTTCCACAATGGGGGTCCCCCGCCACTTCGGTCAGCCAACGAAGTTTATGGATTGCCAAATCTGCGGCCAAAACATGCCAAGCAGGTACTCATTGGTAATTCTTTGCTTCAGTTTCTGCAGTATCCTGTGTTGATGTGCCGGCCTGACGTGCCTTCCATCTGGTCTACACAGGTAATTCGGTACACATTTCAGCAGTATCCTTTGACCAATGTATAGTTGGAGGGGTTTCACCGAAACCAACAACACTTCTTTTGGTTAGGATGCATGGTACACGTGACTTTTTCTTACCAGAGGCAACCATGGCAGGTGCAATCATGGACCTGGCACCCATGCACCACTCATTGGAAAGAAGGATGGTCTTTTTCAGAGGAGTCGAGCTAAGATATATCCGAGTGGCCTGAATGAAGCTCTGAGTTTTGGGATTCATGACTACGTACAGAATGTTTTGAATCCAGAAGGTGTGTTTGACACACTTTCACTGCCCTCATGGGCTTGTTTGTTTCATCCGGAGTATGACAATGCTTACTCCGATGTTCTTCAGCGTGACTACTACGGCTGAGCTGATTTGCATGTCAGAGACCAAGCGCCAGCAGCACAGTATTTGAGAAAGAAAGAAAAAAAGGATCTCTGGGTCTGCAATCCGCATCCTACCATTTCAACACCTCGAAAGAAAGATGATGAAGGGTGAAATGCTGAAGTTCTGAGAGAGGTATCAGACAAATTCAATGGCAGGTAGTATGTAGAATGTAGAATTTTTCCGCTTGTAAAATATCGGCAATGTGTAACGATTTTGTGGACCGTGGTTCTTAGAAAAACACAATAAGAAGCTCAAGGTCTCCCAACCCCCTACAAGCAAGAATCATTTTGGAACCTTTGGTAACATCAGGTGCCCTACAACTTACTCCACCAACCAACCTCTTGGTGAGACTTGTGATCCACTGAGGTCCTGAATGTGGTGTGGCCCATGTACCCTACTTCGAGTTGATGAAATCGTCAGGATTTGCTGCTTGAACAAGTCTCGAATTGACAGACATCAGGAGTTTGCTCATTTTTTTCTTTTGAAAATGCAAGGTGAATTGGATCTCTTTCCACTTGCAGGGTCTTTCAGAGTGATCATACCAGGGGGAGCTAGTGAAATAGATATTGCACTGTCAGCCATTCTGTCCACTTACGGGAAGATGTGACAATTTTGCAATTGTTTTTGTGTCATGTGAGTCATGTGTCCAAAGTGTGGTGATGATCAGTGATATGTGTGTGTCAAAGTGCGAGTTCAAAAATTGCTCGTAAGATGAGGGTGCCAGTGTTAAAAATTCCCGACTGAAACATTTTCTTCTGAAACCATAAGCCTTAAGCCTTAAGCGATTTTTTGTATGTTGTGTTTAAACAGATGGTGGTACTAGGAAAAGCAAGAATAGGTAACAGTTTTGAATCTGGTGCCGGTCAGGACGTCAGCTCAGCTTGGCCTATCAGATTATTCCCTTCGGTGCTGTGATTGGCAAGGCTGGCGTTTTGAGAAAAGAGGAAGCAACAGAGAATTGTAGTGACCATGCATTCCTTCAAGGTCAGAAGTGCAAATTGTGTACTCAGTTTGATAGGTTTTGTAGGTTCTTCTATTGTTTATTCCTGAGTTTTTTGTTGTGCGGCTACGACATGATGAGTGACGAAGAGGTACGAAGGACTTGTTGACTCTCCTTTTCTTATGGGAATCATAGTTTCACGCTGCATGCGAACAATCATGGGTCTGTGGGTCCACCTATTGAAGTGACTTATCATCTCCAGGAGGGGCTGAATGACTCACCAACCGTTGGTGAGGCCTCCGAACGCTTCAACAATCCGCCCTTGCTCTACTGGGGCACTGAACTCAAGTTCGAAGCCTCAACCTAATGTGGATGCCAAGTGACGGATTTTCCCTGTAATGGCTTAGGATGGGGTGGGGGGGACGATCCTCCAAAAATGCCATGGTAATTTGAGCTTTTAATCATGCAAGTGTATGTCGACTTCAGCTGACCTCACCCGAAAGAGTAGTTTAGGGGTTCGGGTGCTTTTCCTAAGTGGGCCCCAACCATTTCTTGGCTGAGCAGCTCTGTAAGCGTGTGAGTCACCTTTCAAAATGAAACTCCTACCTGCACAGTCAAATTTTGCGACTTCTCTTTCTAATAAGCCCTACAAAGCAAAAAGGACCCAACGGCTTGCAACAGATACGACATTTCATATGGACACTCCAAAACGAGTATTCTAATTGGCTAGGTCCTTTTTGGTCCTCCTTTCCATGGTTTTGTTTTGAGATGATCATCAGCTCCCAAGGTGTTTGAACTCTATGCCTACCATGGAGAGCGTTCGATCCATGGAGGGCCGCAAGATGACAGCAGCCCAGGTCGCTACACTGTGANTACACAGTGACATCGGTGCATTTGCTCTTGTGAGGCATTCTGTACAAACCAAAAGGGTTTCAGTGCAGACAGGTTAGACCTGGACCATGACGGGATGTATGTCCATGTGTTTGGAAGTGGATTTTGAAGAACACGGGTGGTCCTGCAAATGACAAAGAAAATCGACGAAGAAATTGCCCTGGACAGGCTGGACAGGCTGGACAGGCTGGACAGGGGAAATCATTGGATGAAATTGGCACGGAGGTCAAAGAAGTGCGAGAAGTGCGAGTTGTTCAACTGTTCGATAAACAGCCGCCATCAGCCGCCTTTCGGAGACGAGTTCGCAGCCCTTGGAAGAGTCATCAATCCCACCCTGACCAGCCAAATTCAAGACACAAGACGCAGATGGGTGTGGCCTTCGGTGGCCTTCATGAAGGCGACGCAATAAACGCAATAAACGCGCAGTGTTGGTTTTGTTGGGCCTCTTGGGGTTGAGGCAGGTAGCTGCAGAAACACGAATGAACCTTAAAGGAGATTCTTAGGAGATGAATAGTTTGAATAGTTTGAAGAGTTTGCGTAGGCTCAGTGAAGATTCTTTCTGCAAAGGATTTTTTTGGGTCCTTTACACGATGTCACTACAGTCATGCATGTATTTACATGTATTTACATTGCATGTTTACGATTCAGATGAGCATGAAAATCACGCCAGACTCTGCAAAGCAGGATCGAGGCGTTCCAGCAATGCAGCGTCTCGCGGCAGTTTCCATGTGCGCGAATGCTGGGGGGTGGAAAGATGGAGGATGCTGACAGGGAGAGGTTGGCTTGCTTGTGAATCACATGGATGTGGGCCACGGACTTGCGTGCTGGAACCCACCAGTCGTGAGCTGCAACATCCAGTAGGCCCAACTGCTTGTCCTGTGCACCGAACTGTTTGAGTCAAACGCATCTTGTTGTCGCACAGGCAGCGATGTCGGGAGCAAAGGTTTTTGAAAAAGACATTAAAAGAGAGAGGGGTGGCCCAGTTAGTCAAGTGACAGGTGTGCGGTTCAGCTTTGAAACCCCAATGTGAATACCCAGGTGGTACTTTCCGTTTGTGGTTGATTTCCATCAGGAATCTTATCGTTCAGCTGGTCAACTGGTACACTGGCAGCGAGGTACTTCACCATGCTCATTTTTACAATGAGGCCCAAATTGAATCATTCGTTGTAAAAAATCTGGGATAAGTAGGGAATGTCGAGGAGATGGGAAATGCCAATGTGGAGAATGGATGTATGTCATTGAATAATCAGGAGGTTCGTCGCGTTGTGCCATCTCATGCATGTACTTAGACTTGTCCATTTGAATTTTTTGAAAAATATTGTACAGCTTATGTTCCTGCACCACCGGTGGCAGGCGTGTAGTCTTGATGGGAAAAATAGGGAATCGAATATATTCTTGTTTTTGGGGATGAATTAATCCTATCTCTTGGAGATCACCGCTGTTCAAATTCTTTGCACTCGCTAAGTGTAGAGAGTGTTTGGTTTTATCCCAAGCCCTACTTACCTTTTTTAGCAGTGCTTTGCACGGCCCGCCGTTTTGCTTCGGCGGTCAATAGCGATGGACCGTGTCGAGGTTGAAGATATGGGTGTGGTGATGTTTCAGTTTATCACCATGATTGCCTACTCTAAGGCATGCTGTGGTGGTCTGTTGGGGGCGAAACGTTTTGCGTCCAATGAAACCAGATTGGTTTTGAGAGTAGGAACTCTGGGTTCTGGATGCTCCATGAGTTTCGGGGTGTGGTAGGAAATATACAGATGCCTTGGCTTGTTTTATCACAAAATTTGAAACTTTGACATTTCAACCATGGACTATGTCTTTAAAACCGTTGTCAAATCCTTCAGCTCCACACTTGCGCTTTCCTCACCAGGCGGTATGTGAAGTGCTGCTGCCAGTCCTCTGTGTCCTGGCGGACCAGTTCCAACGGGGAGGGTTTGTGTCCCTGAGGTGCATGTGAGTTTGGATCCTTCCAGCTGCAATATGTGTCAAACTCACATGACATCTGTTGACTCTCCCCGGATTGGCTTAGTCTGCTGTTGCTGCAAAGAAAGCCGCCAAGGTCGTAATGATGGGAGGGTGGCTAAGAACAGTAATGGACCCTAAGGATAACAATAAAGGAGGTCTTGGAAGTTTATCTACAACTGATATGAAGAAGTCTATCAAACCAAAGAGTTTGCAGAGATCAGATGTGCAATTTTGATAGCATGATAATCATGACGGGTTGATGGACAGGTGTATATACAGTGCAATGTGGATTCTTGATTTGATGGCTGGGAGGGTTTTGATTTGGAGGACTGCCATTCAGATGGCTGTGCCAATTTGATTCAATAAGATTGCACCGGTGAAACGTGCGAAGAGTTTATTCAACGAGAATCAACATGTCTAAACTACAGTGTTCCCACAAGGATTCGACATTTCCATTGGAGATTAGGCTTCCCTTCCAGGCTGTAGCTCAACCCTATCGTGTTTCTCCTGTCATTGGCCAGCCCGGGGCCTTGCACAGCGGTGGAAACAACTTTTTGTGGGGCAAGGTTTCTGGTCTTGGCATGTCTTGGACATTTGACTTGTTGTATCCCTTCTGACGGGTCTGACATTTGGCGACTTCGTTCCCACCCTCCTTTCCTCATGTAGGTGTGGAGAAGGAACGTTGCATTTTGCCCGGACATATCAGATATGTAGCGTAGTTAGTTACGCTCCCGAAGATGGTAGTCAAAATCGCCAGGAATCACTTTTGGAGGATTTGAAACAAAAGCTTTAGCGGGACCAATAAGAAAGTTCAGAACACCGTGTCCACAAAACCTCAATGGTTCCATAATTCACAGGATCTTCTCTCATCGCCTACCATGGCACACTTGAGAATAAAAAAACACCCCCCTGCTGCCTAGGGTGCTGCATGGCGTCACTATCGGTTATACCTTGGCATTGTTCCTCTTGCAGGCGAGCGACCTGGTGTTGGTTTTTTGGGTCCTTGCAGTGTGCAGTGTATCGGTCAAGCTTTTCCTTGTCAAGACCCTGGTTGCACACATGGATGTCATAGAGAACATCGAGAACATCAACTACCTTTGTTGTCATGTTTTCTGGGTCAAAACAGGGGCGGTTCTTGGGGGCTGGACATCACCAGTTTGAGTGGATTGGGCTTGGGAAGTGAATAGAGGAACGCGATGCTATGGGGCAGTTGTCTGACGGAGAGAGATGATGTTTTTTGATATTTAAGAGATCAATATGAAAACAATCCTCGGAAATATTTCATGATACTTCTGGTTTCAGGATTCTTCTCCGGTGTCTTTTTGACGTTGATGCGACCCTCAGAAAAGAGCGTTCCACTAGCGGTCTCTGTTTCTGCCACCTTGCGAGCAAATACGAGTCCCCGCAAACATTTGGGAAATACCATCAAACGAAGGAGACGAGATAGATCTTTGTAAAGTTCAAGATGGTTGTCCAGATTCGGGTGGGCATGAATCAATGACTTGGAAACATAGCTTAGATGAAGTCAGGCCAGCACAGAAACGTTCGAGAAGGATATACTAGGACGTGACATTGGATATTACGTGATTGCGATTGTGATTATGATATGATATGACATGATATGATATGACGCGGTGTGTATATTATATGCAACACGAAAACTGACTAAAGTAAGTATATATCAAGTCCTAAGTAAAAACAACTATCCAGTTTCCCCCTTCACGGCATATCTATCGCCGTTCAAATTGATGCCACTTTTTGTGGAGGCAGATATGGGCTTCAACTTGGGCATTGCTGGGCAGCCTATCTGGGTTGGACAGATGAGATGACCCACGTGACTTGACAACCATGACAGAAACATACAAACTTTCTAGGAATTTTGGGAGAATCGAGGCCGCCTTCATTGGCCTGTCTGTGGGTGCCAGCCTTGCTGTGTCTCGGTCGAAGAGAGACTTGATGAGAGACGCGACTCCAGAATTATATATTACTCGGCTGCTATATTGAATTTCTCTGAGTATTCATGGGGCACAGATTCTGTATACCGGTTTGGACCGACTTGTTTTTAGGGAATATCGCGTTTAAAAGTTTGGGAATGTCTGGAGTTTTTTCTGATTCTACTTGAGAGGAATAGCTTTCTGAATGGACATTCAGGCTTCCAGGTGTTGTTCTTGACGATCCCAGGGGAATCCAACCAGCCCAAAGTTTTTTTTCAGCTTGGTGAGGTGTTTGGGGTTTCCCGTTTATTTGATGAGGACCATTCTGAAAAATACCGTGAAATAATCATCCAAACTGATGCAGCAGATTCAGAACACTGGTGTTGTGTGAGTTCGAGGTGCTATTGGTTTTGGGTTGTTATGCTTTGGAGTTATGCCCGGGAGCTCACTGTCTGAGCCGCCGCTGCTGCGTTGCTGAAAGAGAAGGGACAACAGGTAGTAAGTAGATGTAAGTAGTAACTATGAGGATGATGTGAACATGTATACAAACACATAGTATAGTCAACATTTCAACAAACATTTCAACATACAGTATAGACATCTTCCAACCACCCCAAAGGCAAGGAGAGTCCTAGGTTTTCTCTTCGGGAACTCAGCAACTCTTGGCGAAGTGAGGTCCAAATTGCGACCTCGCGGGCGGTTTGATCAAGGTCACCCCGGGTGCAGCATGGACACCTTGCAGCCAAACTCCTGGTGATCTCAAATGATTTCCAAGCACCAGAAGCCATTCCTAAATCGTGCCAATGAGCAACTCACGGGACCTCTTGCTATTTCACCAGATAGATTCAGNTTCAACCATCAGGGACTATGATGAAACGAAGATAAACTCATGGAAACGTTTCGTTTTCTTCTGCTCAGCAATTTGAACAAAAAGAGGTTTAGACCAAAAAACATTGTGAGATGTGAGTTGCTGCAACCAGTTCCTGCACGATTTCTTGCCGATCGAGTAAGCTAGTTTGGTAGCTGTGTAGCATCACCTGACTAAAATGTACAGATATGACTCTTCTTATA
Organism: Breviolum minutum Mf 1.05b.01; assembly: GCA_000507305.1. Lineage (NCBI taxonomy): Eukaryota > Dinophyceae > Suessiales > Symbiodiniaceae > Breviolum > Breviolum minutum. The sequence goes on along the minus strand of DF241370.1, from coordinate 45,869 downwards.
GACTCGAACGATATTTACTAAATCTTCAGGTCTCCAAACAGTTTCAGTTTTGTACGTTTGACGAGCACAAAGGAGGTAGGGCTATAGTTCTTTATCTAAAGCACAAGTACTATGGGTTGCGATGTGGAGGAAATTATTAAGAGGAATTTCACAAGATGGTAGGTATAGATTTGATATAGATACGAAACCAAACGTAGTTTGCTGAAATTTGAACAAACCACATCCATCATAGGCTGCTCAAAGCCTTTGATCCTTTCTTTTGAGAAAGCCATGCCAACAAATTAGCAACTCAGGTGTCGAAAACCCAGCCTTTTTGACATCACGCGTTTTTTCGGGCTGAAAGGTTGACGTGTTTTTCTTACCGTCTACCGTCAGGTCGTTGTTGCTGGCCTGGAATGTGTGGGAGGAGCTAGGTCAGCTGGGAAGGGCCAAAGGATCGGTGGATCGGTAAAGTGGTACCCAACAGCTGGTGGATCTTACTCACTTATACATGGAATTGTTGCCTAAAATATGCACTCAACCATGAATCATTCCTGCTATCAATCTTCACCATTGGACATTGCCGGTCTTGGTACAGTTTACATAAATCGATTTCATTGAGACACTGGTCCAAGATCCTCATGCAAAACCTCTTGTTGGTACCTACTATTGTGCGGCCTGTTTGGCAGGATATTTACCTTGAACTTGACCATCACAACTTTCTACCTGGCCATGGCCATGCTGGTGGGGACCGACGGAGTTTGCTTGGTTAACTCGGTGGTCGGTGGATCTGCAGGAGTGGCTCGCTGGGTTCCGGTTCCTCTGCTGCTCTGCAGGCCTTGGTTTTGGCCTTTCGACAAACCGCGCGAAATCCTGACGGTTCCTTGGCGTGAGGGGTCTGTTGCTCAACCGATTATGCTCTTATGCATTGAATGTGGTTTCATAAATATCGAAGATGTTATATGAACTTTGTATAGACTTTTGATTTGGTTTATAATATACATATAAAAGAGATCGTCAGAATTGACAAAAATCCTTTGATATCTGATGTTTACATAAGCATCACGCAGGTCTGGGTGATGACTGGCCTTTGGAATTTTCGATATTGGATAGAACCGGGAACGCGGGTGGTCGGCCCCTTCGTTTTGACGTTTTGACCGGTTGCAGATGATCAAAATGATCAGCATATCACCACAACATCTGGCGACACCAAACGCTGACAAAGAGGCAATGCACTGAACAAATCTGAGACATTTCCATGTTGGCGAATACAATTTCAGATTGTTTGACCAAGCCAGGAACTTCTAATTCGCCGGTTTCATAATTCCACTCTGACCCATTGCCGCAACACCGTGAACGTCTCCAAGGTTCCGAAGGGCCCAGCAGCGTGACCACCTTAGATTCTTGGAAACGTTTTGGAGGTTGACCCACAAAACAATGCTACCACAGCAGGAATCCCAAGAGATCAATGTGTTCAATCTCCAAACTGCAAAGCGTTTTACCTGTGAACCAACAGCATCGTCTGATTTTCTTTGGATTTCCGACACCGCTTTTTTTTTTTGAAAAAAAGACTCTGGGTGTCCTGGCGCCCAGTTGTACCCATTGCTGTCCACTGCTCGCATCATGTCCGAGTCTTGGAGGGGTTACGGTGGTCGCGTTGAATCTGACGGAGGCCAAACTTGAAATTGTGGTGCTGAGGGTCAAACTTTTTGGCTAATCCAATTGCTTCAATTCAAACCTCAATGTGTGCATGACTGACATCAATTTGTATTGTAGGAGATTCACGCTTTGGAAAGTCACTTCCAAACTTGCACGTGGAGTAAGCCGGTTCCAAGTTTTTGGCAAATTCCATTTTTTAGGTTGCACATTGCAAAGGCTTCGCATTACCGTTGCCATCTTTGATTTCCACTTCCTACATTTCGTCCAGTTCCGGTGTTTGCTCGGTCAGGTCTGGTCCTTTTGGCGTCATTGGCGGAGTCTATGGTGGCCTCCTGTCCCATGGGGTGTGGGCACTTAGAGTCTTCATATGGGTTGAGTGTTGAATTCGAGCAAAGGTGATGCAAGATTTTCAATGTGATCCAGATTTGTATGCCCAACCCATACCAGCATGTACACTTTGTGCCTGAAGAGTGAAGCTGACAATTTTCTCACAATCTTATGGACTTGCTGTTGGTCATCTTGTTGTTTGCATGATGCCATGTTTTGAGAGACTGTAGGTATCGGGAAAGTCTCTGAACATTGGTGATACAAGACACCATATTTGAAGCGAACATGTGAAGGGTTGTATCAGTTTTATGTCAAGCTGAAAAACAGTTTCACGGAAACAGCCTTTCACCAAGTTGGGATCCCTTGCCGAATGCCATGTGCTCTCGTGCAACACCTTTGCGCAATGCCGGTTGCTGGTGGGAAACTTCGGCGACGAATTGGGCCTGTTGATCTCGGTGGGCATTGCATTCCTCGTAGGTGGGGAGGGGAGAGTTGGGGGGGGGGGGCAGCTGGAGCTGTGAAAACAGTGGTGTGGCATCTCATCCTTCATTTTCTAGAAAGTGCTCGGTGCATGTTATGTCACACATCAGAAGCAAAATAGATAATTCGACTGAATGGCATAATCAGTCTCAATCCAAATGTGACTTGCATGTCATGTACTGCATGTACTGCAAAGGCCTACATCACTATGGCTCAGGTCTGATACCCCCTTGAAGGGTTACGACGGTTACCATGACGAGCGGTCATTTGTGGTCTGAAACTGCTTGGTATCCACCAGGCTTGGCCTGCTTAGCCACCGACAAGATGTTGGAACGACCAGGTGGCCAACGGGTGGATGCGACATTGCAATGGACCTCATTGAGATTTCTTCGTCTCTTTTTATGGACCCTGCTGGCGCGCCTGCTAGCGCGCCTGCCCCAGATCAGATACAGGTAAAAGATGATGAACCTGTGTCAAAGGGAAGAAGCCGTTTTGTGATAATATCTTAATGATCTCTTGTGATATCGTCTTTCATTTGTCGACTTCATGCAGCTTTCCAAGTGCACCTTCTCACAAGCTCATCGTCAACCTGCCAGGTAAATGGAGTGTAGGTGCTGGTACTTTAGTCCCGGGGCCCATCTTGCTGAAGCTGTGGGCCTTGCTTAGATACCCCTGAAAGACCGATCAGTTGCAGGTAGCGAGAGATTTGGGGAACATGCACGAAATATGGCCTTGTTTGTTGTTGACCCCGGATCACAAATTGAGAACTTACAGTATTCAGGATGGGTGCAATAATATGGAGCAATATTTTACAGCAAAAGATACCAAAGGCACGTTTGACATGGCTCAATATGAGATTTAGTCTCTTTAAGAGAAACCAAGTGGAAGTTGACAGGCGGAATAAGAAAGTGTGGTTCATAATGGAAGAATCCTTGCTCTTCATCTGACAATAGGGTGTAGCTGCGGGTCTGGGCACATTGAACTGATTTCTCAATGTCAAACATAATTTTGGATCCAATACGCGACCCCATGTTTTTTTTTTCGGTGAACATGGCCTTCCAAATCATCCAAATCCAAAATGGTGAAGTGACAAAAATGTCTGAGGCTGCTCTGAGCGTGGGCTTGCTCGTCCACTGGGTTCCTTGGACCTACAATAATACGTTCCATATTTGGAACCACAAGTTAACCCGAATATGAAACTTGCAAACACCGGAAGCATATTCGATAGTCAAAGACAAATTATGTAAACGATAGTCAAAGACCTTCTGCTTTGTTTGGAAGCTGAGTGAAACCTTCATGAAGCCTGGCTTGTCCGGGATCGAATGAAAAGTTACTAGTCATGTGATCAGTAACGTCTCCTTTTCTCGATAAGCTTCAGCCGTGGTAGCCAGATGGTAGTCAGAAGTCAAATAAAAAAGTATTTATATATATATATATAGATACGTAGAATTATATCAGAAGATACCTTTACGACTGATCACATACAGCAACTATTAATATGTAGTATTCTACTAGTAGTGTAAGGATTTGTAAAGGCCTGGACCGTTTCTTAGTGGAGAAACCTTCATAGGCCGCAGACGATGCAGTGCAACATGCAGAGGGCTTGCTAGAACATAAGCATGCTGAGAAAGGACTGGGCAGCGTTTCTGTGAGTTTCTTTCCATGTATTGATCATGACGTCACCCCTTAAAAGAGATCGTATAGATTGTTATGGTTTTGAGTTTACTGCTGCAGCTTACAAATTACCCAAGAGTGATTTATATACATCTGTGAGCAGGGAGAGGGATGGGCAAGGAGGCAACATTTTGAGAGTAATGATACGTAATGATAGTGCAGCATGCCAAGGCCTGCACTTTTTGTCTAGTTGTTTGTGAATTCTGAAACCGCTATTCCTTTTACTTTTTCAGTCATGATTCAGGGGATTTGTTATTGTGTGCTTTTGATGTGATCCTCCTTGACCAGGCGAAGGAGAAGAGGAGAAAGAGCAAGATAGCAAGATGCCAAGCCAGATGCTAAAGAGAAGGACCAAAATGCAAAGACCCGTGGAATACCCCGAGGTGGCACACGTTTTTTTGGGAATCCTGCCTTTAGGTTGTGAGAAGCGATTTGACGTCTAGCCACATTTTGACGGGAAACCCTGCACAAGCTAGTCTTTTTAACATCCTGGACCTTCTGTGCGTGCCAACTTGCCTGGTAAAGATCTTGTACAGACGTTGTAAGCGGTACCATAGTCATTGATTTCAGGATCAGAGGATGTCAAAGGCGCCAGCTGGCACCTCCATACAAAGTTGGGTGAGTTTCCCATTTTTTCGTCAAGGTGCTGGCAAAGAAGGCGGCAACAGTGCAAGGAATTCAATGGAAGCAGCAGCAAGGCAAATAGCAAGGCAAAGGGCATGAAGGCCAGGCTCTGCGAAGTTAGTGCTGAAAGTGGGGACTTTGCAAACGTGCTGATTTCAGGATGCTTCAGGTACTATGGTACTAATTTGGTGTTGAATAGGCAGAGGAATCTGGTCTGATTGGAACTCCAGCTACTTTGGCTCTCCAACTGCTCAGACTAGGATGTTCAAGATGTCTTCCCAGTGGGTGCATTTAGTATCTTGATTTCGGACACTTCTCTTGGCTTGTTGAACTTGATGTCTCGGACAAGAAAGAAATTGGCTGTTCCGCTACATTGGTTGGTAGCTTGATGTTGTCTGTACTGAACTTAAATAACATGGCATACTTCATCCATATTTCTTAATGTAGAGGGATCCTAGAATGGGTGGGTCAAAGAAAGGGTTGTTCCGAAACACAGCGGCAGATCAAAAAAAGGGCAAACTGGATCCTTGTGGTTGCGGGTGAGTCCGTGGCTGGCAAGAGGCAGACTTGGTTATATGCTATGACATGATCAAATACTATCAAATATACTTAAGCTTACTTACTATAGTATATGATTTTGGGCCTCGCATCTGTGGCGTCTTGTTCCCGTTCCTCTTCATTTTCTTTTGATTTCTTGTTATTGCTGCTGCTGCTGCCACTGTTGTGTCGGTGTAGTAGGTATAGTAGTAGTAGTAGTAGTAGTAGTAGTAATAGTAGTAGTAGTAGTAGTAGTAGTAGTAGTAGTGTTGTTGTTGTTGTTGTTGTTNTTGTTGTTGCTGTTGCTGTCGGTGTCGTTCTGATTGTGGTCGCTGTGGTCGGGTCGTGGTGGTTGTATGCGGTTGTGGTTGCCCATTGTCCCCTTTGGATCCCTTTGGCATTCAGCAGAATTCAGCAGAATCGGATCAGAATGACTCAAGGGCAATCCAATCAGAATGAATAAACCTTCTCATTGCAGGTTTCTACGACCTTCAACGAGATGTTTCTTTTCAATGCAGCCGTCATGGGTTTTGCAGAGAGTGCCTCGGCCTCGCTTTTCCGATGAAATGTCTAGAACAAGCTGGAAGGGATCCAGCGGGGATCATCACAGGAGTTTCCTGTTGGGTTGAGCATCTTTTCGGTTCATCTATTAATCTATGTTCATGTCATATTTTGGACTGCACATGTTTGTCTCAATTCACCAGCCGTGCCTGCACTGTCTGCACACAGTCTTGTTTTCACGGCAGCAGATTCAACTGCACGGTGTGAATAAAAGAAAACCACCGACGAACAACAAACTCATGCTGTCCCACAAAAGCAGCTTGCGACCGTACCTGTTGCATGATACATGATGTTGCATGCTTAGTAATCATTCATAGCAGTCCCACCGTCGCGTATCAAGTTTCATCGTCTGGTTTCCTGCGACAAGGTGGATGGATGAGCTTAGTCCTGGAACAGTTCGACAACATTGTGATGAACGTTGCAAATTCGTACCGCCACTAGGCTGCAGACTCGTACAACGCTGCATGGAGCAGATCCTAGTTGTGCACTGGCTCAACGCAGCTTGAGGTTTGCAAGAAGAGTGTGACGTCCTATCTCTTGTTCTATCAAAGTGCCTTGGCTGTTGGTCTTGTTTCCTCTCAAATTCTGAAACCTTGGGGACACCAATGCACTCATCGCCAGATATGCAATTGGTGTTAGAAGCTGCTCGTTTTTTGTTACAGCTGGACCACGCTGGACCAAGGTATTCAGGTTCCAATCTGCCAGAGCTGCTCGTTTGAAAAGCACGGGATGGATAAGGAGAAGCTTTGTCAGAGGAGCTTTGTCCTTTGCCACATGCCCTAAGAATCTTTGGGGTGCAAATGGCAGGGGTTTGGATGTGCATAGGAGAGGTCGGCCCCCTCGGCTGTTTGAGGGAGGGGTCAGGAACCTCATAAATTTGAACCGAGGGCCCATGACACCCCGGGGGTTCCGAAGGCACTTCAGGATCAAAGGATAAAGCCTACGCCAAGAGATCCTTATGTACCATCACATAGATATACATAGATATACATAGATAAATATACATCATGATGCTTAGACCTCAATATCAGGAGCATGGCAAGATTAGTTCTTTGATGTTCTTTGCAGATAGAGATACCTTGATCAGAAAAAGGTTTCCATCCTGGAAGATACATAGAATGGTAAATCACCATCGCAAAGAATCTTTGGCAAAAACCACTTACCCATTTACCCATTCACTCCTAAGAGCATCCTGTGCTCCACCCATGGCCCGGAACTATCCCATTGCTCTTTTTCTTTAATCTTCTTGGCGAGCTCTGCATGCTTTGGTGAGTTGGTTGATGCCTCGTGGCCACTGCCAAAGAGGACAGTGGGAGGAACTTCTGTGGAGTGGTCGAGGGGCAATAGAGTTTTGATTTCGTGAAGGATCATAGACTACATATAGACCTACAATCTGAAAGATAAACAACGATATCCCCATTGCATTTTCACATCACTATCAAGTTGTGAGGCCTTTAGGCTCCCAGCTCAAAAAAAAAATTGACGGGGGTGCGGCAATGGCTGTGGCCATGGATCCGGGCCGGCAACTGCGTGGGGTTGAAGGGCAAATAGAGGGACTCTTGATGGCTATATGTTTTTTTTTCAAACAGCGTTGGACCCATGCAAGTATATTGATGATTTGTTTATCTTCCATGAGTTGCATGCATGTGCATGCATGTAAGGAATCATCAAGCTGCATTTGCCCATCGAAACCTTTCTTGAATGTGCGAGTGCAAAGCGTCCAGATAATACATTATTTCCTGATCTATCATCTTTCTGCATCTCTCACTCGGACTTGGAGACATACCTTCCTCTTGTTCTAGGGCTGTTCGAGCTATCCCCCATGGGTTGCTTGGTTGAGATCTCTAGTCAATATTTTTGTGAGCCCCCACAAACTTGAATAGTATTATTGATGCATCGGTGAACTATTTTTACAACCGCCCATGCAGCGCAAATGAGGGGAGTTCAACATGCAAAACTTCCATAACGTCTTTCAGCACTTGGATCGAGAAGGAGGGTTCAATCTCAGCCAGGCAAAGTTCAAGAAGGATCGCAAACAATGGGCCCAAAATGACCCTTGAGTTGCAGCTTTGATAGGACATATAATAGTGTTTAAACTGTTTGGCCATCCCCTTATTGATATATAATATAGATTTGTTGCGTAAGCTAAGGAGTCCTACATTATTTGCGCCTTGCTTTCGTATGCACGCCGATACTGGCGCAAAGCACTTGAAAGAAAAACCAAAACCGAAGTTGCCTTGCAGCTCATTGCCGTTCTCAAGCAAAATCCCCGAAAAGCGAGGGATAGTTGTAGGAAGGGAGCAAAGGCAACAACACAAGGCCATCAAGGCCAGGATATGTTTGCGCCACTTGCAAGAGTATGGGCATTCAAAAAAAGAATCTCTCACCATATAACGGATATCCCTACCTCGTGCTGCGTAGGTGCTGACCAACTCGTGGAGATTTCTGACTCCGATCTAGAAGAGATGGAGGATTAGGGTTCAACAAACATGGAGGTAATAGTGCTATAGCACACCCACCCACACACACACGAATGTCCATGTTTGTTTTCCGTTGTTCGTTTGCCATGGGAGCAATTCAACTTCAGTCCATGGTTGAATCACCGTAGCTGCCTGTACACCCCTGATATCCATATTTGGGATTATAATAGCCATGAATCAACATTTATTTTGTTTTTTTCCTGCAATCTCTTGTGCAGGAGGGAAAAGTTGTTGAAAAGAACCAGGTGGAGAATACCCTTCATGATGAGGATTATGCAGAACCCCCAAGCGAAGATCTCCAATGTGAAATTGAGGATATTTGCAACCAAATGGCTCCTCCATTGGAAACGGACACCCAACTTGACCCAGAAAGCCAAGGTGCAGATCAGATCGCCACTGCTACAGGTGAAAAGGAAACCCACACCTCGGGTGATCCAATTCCAATTGAGTCGGATGATGATGAAGATGATTGGACGCTAGAAGATTGCATAGAGTTCGTTCAACAATGGTCATCCATAGATGAGATGAAACAGAATCGTCCTTCCAATATCACCCAACCGCTTTGGAAAGCCATTCTGGATGTTTATGACTTGTGTTGTGAGTATGGTCCCAATACACAACATATTCTTGGTCATATGGAAGCTCGTGCTAAAGGTCTCCCATACAATCCTGATTCAGAGGTGACTCCACCAACGATGAGCCCAAACCATGAACTTTCCAGGGCTGAGGGTCTCGGAATTCTTAGTGCATGTGGTTTCAGTGATGAAAGGGCTGTGGAAGCTTTGCAACTTACTGGAGATGATGTCGCTGCTGCCATCGAGATTTTAACAGCTGAGAATCTTGGTGACAGAGCTGCTACTGGTGAGTTTGGCCCCCCCGAACTGGCTGTTCCCATAATTGAACAGGAAAAAGAAAAGCTTAAGCAGTCATCCCGAAAGGATACCACTGAAATCATCGATGAACTACAACCACACTTTGATTCCCAGATTGATGCGGAACTCCATGGGCATATGATTGAACAAGCTAGAGAAGCCCACCAAGCAAATGATCTCATGAACGTTGATGCAGTACAAACCATCCCCTATGACTACCCTGAAGTCTTTATCCCTGATGATGGTGAACCAACTTCTGATGGCATCCGGAATGGTGAACCAACTCTTGATGGTGAACCAACTTCTGATGGCCATACGGAGAATATGGATTGGACCAAATGCCTAGCTGGGGTTGAGGCCAGGGAGGGTTAACATGCATAAATGTAATATATGTATATATATACATATATATAAATATTTTATACACATCAAAACCAAGGAGATAGGTGGACTTGAAAAAATCATAGGCGTTGATGAACCCAAAAGACTATACTCTCCTGCGAGGGGAAAGTAAAACCGTAAAGTCTGATATTATATATATATATAGCGTATTTTACTTCCATGTTTTTGCTCCTGAAATCCTGCCCAGTCCATAGATACATGTTCACCTCCTTCGCACTCACACTCCGCTAGGCACCTTTTGGAGGATCTCGAACTGCGGCAGTATTGGCTGCACGGCCAGAGTCCTGTCCGCAACAATGGTGGGGTCAGGTTTGTGACGCTCTGCGTGTCAATGATCAACAGCATGCTGGGGTCTTTCTGATTTATAATTTGTTTGTATAAGGACTATGAAGCATTGGCTACGGCACAATCCCAAGAAACACCAGATCCTTTGGCCAAGAATTTCAAATGTCCGAAAGTCGTTGCTGTGGGTGCAGAAGTTCCATTGGGTGACTCTTTGGTGGAACAAGTCACTGAAGCTATTTCAAAGGCTGTCCCTCCTTCCTATGGTGAACAGGGGAAACCACGGGGAAGAAAACCCAAGAAGGACAAGAAAGTCGAGGTCAAAGGCAAGAGAGGCGGTAAAGCTAAGAAAGCTATTCGTGGCAAAGGGAAACGTCGTGGAATTCTAAAAGCCAGTGCCAGCAAACATACAGCTTCCGGGATTCAGGAGGTAGATGATCCTTCAAAGAAATCGAAGAAGGAACGTAGGGCTATCAAACCTGTTCAGACTGCTACTCCATCAGCTGCATCATCCACCCCCAAGAGGAAAAAGGGTAGACATGCTAAGAAGGAGGAGCAACCCAAGATTCCTGAAGTGGTTGAAGTTCCTGAAGTTAGTGGTCCGAAGAGGAGTAAGAGAAGTAGCTCTGCCAAACATCCCAAGGCTGAGGTGGCTGAGGTGGAAAGTGTTGTGACCCCTCAGCTTGAGAAGCCCGATGATTGCGTGGAATGTCCTGAACATGTAACAGGTCATACTCTCTACTCGGCTGCATACCGTCGTGCCTTGAACGAGCGTGGGGACAACAAGGATATGGCGAAAGCAGCTGGTAAGAAAGCATCTGAGCTTTTCAGGGTCTACAAAGTGATGAGCCCTTCTTTGAGTGGGAACCCTAGGCCCCCCCGTGCGAGTAGAAATGCTGCCATTGGGGGTGCGTGATTTTCCCAGCCATTGGTTTTCCTGTGTTTTGTTCTCATGCATGATGTGAATGCAACAATGTATCTATACTAGCTCGAGGAGCTATAGGTATGATGTATACATATAGGTAAATATTTATATATATATATTTAAAAACATATATCTGTTCTATACTTTGCAAAGGGAAAAAATCTGAGGTTACATAACATGTCCTTATCCTCGTTGTGTGTTGAACAGTTCGACAGTTCTTTTCTCCGATGGCAGGGCAGGGGCACCATATCCCAACGAAGTCAGATCTTTGTTGGTCAATGGTGACATTGATATTGATCGAGTTTGAAATTAATACGTGGCTTTCGCTGCGTGTAAATCTTGGGCAGGGGATACCATTTCTCTCACATGGCAGGGTCTTTTAATGATCCATTCTTGTGCAGATCCCAATTTGTCTGCGCATGTCCTCGGGAGATTCGGTGAAAAGCAACATGGAAAACGACTGAGTGCATAAGTATGTTTGCTCACACATGTTTCAGATTTCAAGCACAGCAAGTCAGTTTCACTTCAAACAGCTTGATGATGCCAATACCACTCATGATCTTGAAATGGATTTGTGTGCTTACACCTCTGCAGTTTCAAAGGGACACACAGTCTGTAGCTTTTCCTCGGTGTGAACTCCCCACAACACCGATCCTCGGCTCTGTAGATTCCAATCATTGTCCAGCAAATATGATATTCTGCATGCAGATCTTCTCGCTCACCTGGCCCCGCTGTTCGCTTGAGGAAAGACTGGGCACATGGCAATGAATCACATGAAGAAGTTCATGGGAAAGGGAAAGAAGAAGAATGGAAATAAGAAGAATGTTGAGAAACGTGATGATCTGTTTCTTATATGCAAAATCAAGATGGCATCCTCATTTTGCAGTCCATATCACTTGGAAGTCTACATTCAGGGGTGTTCAATCAACATCATGAAATGAAATTGAGGCTCTCTTCGAAGAAACGGATGAATCCAATGTGGACATTACCCCGAGCTATGCCTAAAGGGGAGAGTCGACCTGGTTTCCTTCCTGTCCGGCTATGCATGCTGATGGAAGTAATGCTGCATGCCTTTAATTTCCATGGGGGCTTTGAATGCATCGACCTTTTCGCAGGCAAATGTGCCATCTCGAAGGCATATGTTGCAAAGGGCCTCCGGGCCTGCGCGTTGGACATTCTGATCGATCCTGAAGATGATGCTTGGCTGTACCTTAAGAAGAAAACAAGGAAATCCGTGGTTGAACCATCCAAATATGCACATGCATTTCATTGATCAGTATTCTCTGATCCCATCAAATAATGTTCAGAATCCAAGATAATACTAGGTATACCCAAAGTAATCCCACTTCTCTGGCTATATATGTACATCTCTGCATGCAGGACATTCTCACGTCTTATGGATTTCTACGATTTCTTTGGGCCGCAATGAATCTCAAAGAAGGAGCCCTCTTGGTAGCTGGCATCTTATGCTCTACATGGTCCGTTGTCAACCGACCCTTGGCTGGTATACGGCCGCAACTTCAATTGTGATGATCACATATCTGTATCTAGGGACACTTCTCACAATCACAATGCATA
>DF241370.1:0-33293 GCA_000507305.1 Breviolum minutum Mf 1.05b.01 | reverse complement strand
GATGTTTCCGATGTTTTGTTTCTGCTGTTTAAGATTTTATCGTACATCGGGGTTCATTAGAGGTGTGCACTGAGAACACGTCGGAAAGGCATCGGAAACGTCGGATCGGAAAGGTTTGGACCCCTCAAAACACAAGTAAACCGACACCCCATGACACCCCGGGCGTCGGAAAGGCGTCGGAAACATTTGGGGGTAACACTAACTAAACTCATGATCCACAGCTGTTTGGGAATTCTACATCTCGCTACATCGAGCTGGGTGTCTACAATCAATCAGCCATGGTCACTCTGGCAAAGTTAGGGGAATGGCCTGGTGTACCCTTGTTTTATATACGATCGATCTATTATATCATAAACCACCGACCCAACACACGTCAGGGGGTGAAGAATGGAAGCCAGGAGGAGTTGTGTGATAAGCTGGAAATTGATTGACCCCTCATGCATCCTACACTCGGACGCTCCTTTGCACGTATAGGAGAAAGAAGATATCAAACTTCCACTTTTTCATACACCAAAGCCTGGGGATGTCGCCCAATTCTTTGGAAAGTGGAATGGAGCTGTTGCTTTTTTGAAATTATTTTTTTTCCCATGCATGACCAGTCATCCCAGCCATTCATCCCATATGCTATGCCGGCAAATATGGTGGCATCCGCAGCTTTGAGTACACCACCAACAAAGAAACGGATTGTCTCGCCTTCGTCGACCTCAAAAGGTTGTTTTCCCGGCTCTAAGGAACTTAGGGTGGATCGGGGTTGGTCGTGGGTGGATGTGTTTGTGATGTTTTGTATGACTAGTTGTCACGTGTGATTAGTATACTGCATGCATGATTTATATGATGAGTCCCTGACATTTAATGAAAAACTAAAGGAGACTTCATCAGCAAGCCCACCTTCAGCGCCTACACCTGTGGGATGGCCAGACCTTCTCCCATCCAGTGCTGAAGACTTGTCTCTTTATGAGCCCGTATCTTACTCTGACGTAGTGCATAGGTGGGTGGATGTCAATATAGCTGTTCTTTTAAACCTTGCGTCCCGTACGTGCTACACGTATGCATGTGTGCTAAGCATTCTTAGGAAGATGTCACCAGCTGTGTTCTCACGGTCAACAACAAGCGAATCAATGGGATCAGCAATTCCGTACCCGAAGCTGCAACCACCTCCGCCTAGACCATCCAAACGTGCTCCTGATGTGGCAGCGCCTGTTGTAGCTAAAGAGAGCGCGCAAAAGAAAAGCAAATCCCCCAGCGTGTGCACAGCAGCTAAGTCAGTTGCAGTCAAACACGAGGTTCAAGAAGATTTTGCCAAGCAACCAATTTTACGGCTGAAGCATCTCACCAGCATGTCCTTGAAATCTCCTCCGCAGCCAAAAGCTGCAGCCCCGACACCTGCAGCTCCAGCTGAGCAACCACCAGCAGTGCCTAAGCAGGCGCCTGATACAGCACCCCAACGGTTGGAGGAAGAACCTAATGAGTCAACGGGTTCAAGCACAGCACCCAGGGATGCCACAGCCACATTGCATGAAGCACCAGCGGAGTCAGAAGTTACATGCACAACAACTACAGGCAGCGTGCCAACACTGAAGTCACTGAAGCATGAGCCTGGTACTTTGCAAGCCAGAGCCTCTGCCCTGAGGCGACCAAGTTGCAAGCCTGAGCCTACACTAACCCCAGCTCGTGTTACTTTTGCAGAACCTGCAACGCCTCCTGAAGCAGACCAACCGCCTATGTCTGTGAAGTCACCGCAGCCTGAAGCAGCACAGCCCAAAGCAGCCACACCGCCCACGCCTGCCCAGCCCAAAGCATCGCAGCTTTGCAAAGCAGCCACCCCGTCCACGCCTGCCGCAAAAGCAGCACCAAAACCAGCAAGCAGCAACGCAACTGGTGGAGTCACAGTGGCTGAGAACCTTAACGTCACCCACGACATGTTGTTTACAGTTGAGTGTATCTATACATGCATGTAAATATTCATATGCATGCATTGTATGTATCCATTATGTCGATGCTGGATTTACACGCATGGCAGGTAACACCAGTTGTTCCGGGTAACTACCATGAACGTCAAGCACTTCAGGCTGAGTTCAAGAGGCCATTTCTTCATGCAATGGACAAAGAAATATGCAATCACAACATAATATATAATCCCTTCCAATCAGTTTTCGATTTCATGTTTATTCCCATTCGCCACTGACAGGCGGCTACGTGATCCATCAGCCAACGAAATTCCGGACGACTTTGTCACATTGTGGCAAGATGCGGTGCGGACCAACAGCAAGGTCGCACCTTTGAGCTGCAAAGCCGTGGGGGGGTGTTGAGTTGTAGTTGTATTGTAGGGATTGTAGAGTATAGGATGGTATAGGTTTTCCATATACCAAAAATAAATGAACCGTATATACGGAGAGTCAAGTATACAGTATACATTAATAATGTGAAGATGTTTTCCACCGCCTTTGTGATTCCCACTGCTTGATGGCAGGCGGCAAAGAGTGCTTTGTTTGAAAAATGGCTGTCTGCTGGAAAGGATTGGAGCTTGCCCCTAGGCTCCAAACCATATATGTGCTCAAGTTGGAAGGTAGCCAAGTCTTTCAACCAAACGTCTTGAGTCATGGTTAAATGTTCTCCTACCCACCCCAAGCCTGACCATTGGTTAATTCAAAGGTATTGGCTAATTCAAAGTTTTGATACCATATCTATACATAACTAGCGTCAACCCTCATCCCAGGTTGGTTGTTGAAAGCTCCAAGTCCCACACGGACAAGTCCACGGCGGACCACTACATGCGTTCCTGGGCTTACCTTAGTGGATGGGTGGCTTACAGGCCTGTTCCCAACGCATCTCATCCATGCATGGGAATATATTATACTACGGCTGTTTAAAACCATATCACCCCCAACTGAAATAAGGAAAATATATTGTATATGCCATATCGGCCCATAAACAAAATGATCCCAAGGATGGTTTACATATACCCAAGGATGGTTTACATATACTAACCCGGCCATCAAAATTAACTATCGTTATAGAATATTGTGGATCAAAATCCACTGAAAAGTGCGAAGGTATCTTTACATACCAATCCATAGAAGAATAAACCTATATGTGGAAAGACATACATCGCCCCATCAAAATGAACAAAGCAAGGCATACATAAAAAATCAATTTAGAGTTTGGGAACCCTGGATCTTGCCCTTTTTATTTTCAGTGGTGCCAAGGTTGGAAAACACGAGCTCAGATCATCGCTTTGCATGGGGGTGACAAAGATGCTGCTGACAGCATCATTGCAACCAAGGAGGCCCAAGGTTTGGTGCAGGATCACCCTGATACCCCGGGGCTCAAAACCTTCTACGTTTCTTGCCTATCTTTTTTGATAGTTTTTCCATGTCTGGTTGAGGTAACAAAGACCACCCCCATCCTGAGGTTACCACAGATTTGGGGCGACGGGATGAGGAAGAAACTAAAGAAAAAACCAAGATCGCATCCACGGCGAAAATGAATCCGGGTTCAGAGGCGGGGGGGGCTGTGATTTTTGAATCCCTTGCTTTGAAATGGTTGTTGCCCAATCAAGTATATAATCCATAAACCCCCTCCCATTGTCTCAGGGGGCAAAGAAATTGATGAACGGACTTGACCTTACGAATTTCAGCAAATTGCGAAAAGCCGGGCCTACTCCGACAGTGACTCCGGAAACTAAGAAAAGACCGGACCCTAAGAAAAAAGCTGCGACTTTTGGCCTGATAAGTAGAACAAGTCTGTTGCAAGCATCGGGAAAAGAAAGATACAATTTAAGGTTTGTTGGGGCCACGTAAAAGTATCTGCCTTTTACAGCAAATATAATGCATGCATATATGTTTGCATCTTTCCTTTCCCGATCATCATTCAATTCATGTTTGTCTAATCCAAGTTTTAGCTTTGCACTTCGATCATTTATTGAAATTTTAGCCATCTGAGGAAAGAAATGCCGCTTGATGATCCGATCAAGGCTCTTGAATGGATGGTTCCAAAGTTGCTAAAGGATTTGACTGAAGCCAAGATTCTTCCCATCAAGATGGCCAATCTGAAGCACCAACAAAAACTCCGTCACTTTGACATTGATGATACAAGTATATTAGCATTCTTTCATAGGTTTAGGATTGCATTATGGGATGTCAATACCCTGCCAATATATACATCAAATCTTTCTGCCATATCTGAGGCGAATCCGTGACTGAGCACACCAAGAAACTTGAAGAGACCTATTTCAAGTTGAAGCCGATTGCTGATACGCTGAAGGAGGATTGATCATTGGTTAGTACGTTTCATGTACATTTCATTTGCCCCCATTCACATAGATAAACCAACTACATGTTGTATTTTTCTCCTATTTTTCTCCTATGGGAAGGACCCTTCTGGTTTGGATACCGAAGAGAAGGAAGCCGAATTGGTGGATATGATCAATGATGCAGTTCAAGTCCGTGATGATTACCATGAGAGTGCTACTATGGCAGTTTCCCTGACCAAACCCCGTGGTGGAAAGAAGCAAAAGGATCAAAAGGACTGGTTTTTTCTTTCTGCACTTCTGATCTATAGTGATCCATTCAATTTCACAATCTAAAGGATCAATGTTTTTGAACCATAGGTACCTGCCCAATGACTTGCAACCGACGGCTCCAGGCTGACGAAGATGACAAACCAGCTGAGTCCTGAATGTTGCAAATGTAGATGATGGGGAGGGATCCGGGGTGTGTGATCTTTTTTGGTGATCACAGGATTGGCCTAGACTGACCCTCATTGCTCACCAGTTGCTCGAACTTAGAACATCTTACTCCTCTAAAAGATGAGAAGTGAAGTATACCCGAACTTGATTCATGCGTTTTGTTTGCCTGTCCAGTGTGCTTTAGCTAGAGTGCTTCATGTAAAAACATGAGGCAGAGTTCGCCTGCAGAACTTAGCGTGGGAATCCCTACGCAAATATGCTAGTCTGTGATGTGAAAACTAAATTTCACTTCTGATTCTGAGCAACCATGTACTTCCCAAGCGTTCATTTTCCAATTTGTTTTGCATGCAACTGCAAATGATTCAGCTCCAGGACGTCTTGGGGCTGAGTTGAAAAGAACCAAGTACAAATTACTATAAAAGGGGTATCTTTAAATAGCATACGTTTTTATACATGCATGCTATACACATATATCTTCAAAGGATGCCTTCAAATTTCAAAATGCATGTAATTATACATATGATCATATATGCATCAAGCTTCCACAGCCTCTAGGTTCGCTCTTCCCCTTGAGGATTCCGGCAACTCATCATCAGCTCAGGGATCAACGCCATCTTCGAGACATCGGCCACGCTTGCGTCCATACACTGCTCCATGCGTGGTGGCGGCGCGGGAGGGCGCAAATCCCAAAAAGAGACCACTTGATGCAGCTGAGTATGGGGAACTACTTATAGATGAGTTTGCAACTGGTTCCAGTAGTGCCATCAAGGCGAGGTTTTTCAAATACAACCTTGGTGTTCAGCATGCACATGATGAATAAAATTGCCACCCAACCTTTGCGATGTTAACTGCAACTAATGGTGGCATTGTGCCAGCTGAACACGGAAGATCAAAAATTTGATCCCCAAATATGTTTATAAAACATATTTGTATATGTTCAAGACTCTATGTGCAAAAAGAAACGGCTAATTCAGGTTTTTTCTTTTTGATGCCCTGCCCTCGGAGGTTCAGAAACATGCGTCATCTGCCATGCGCTGGCTAACTTCCAATGGTGGGGTTACAACAACTGAAGATACAGTACGAAATCTTTCAAAACTGGGTACCGAGGGTAAACGCCCGGCAAACGCTGAACGGGATACTCATCGAATGATGCGTAAAACTGGCCAATGGCTTGGTGCTGCTATTCATCACAAACGAGTGCGGCTTGTGAACCCTTCAACATTTGAAGAATCCTACCAGCTTCTTCCAATGATTCTTCCCCATCAATTCTGCTTAGCTTTATGGAGATGTGGGGAGGAAGTGTTCAAACGGTGCCTGTTTGGTCGATTTACTGAAAAAGAGGTTGAAGCATTTTGGGACCATATCGAAATGAAATGTGAATGGTTTGATGGGCATCCAGCTGCCTCATGGACTACGAGATCGCGGTTGGCTAGCATAGGAACATATGGCGATGAAGTACAAGCCTACAAAAACTCCGACTGTGGATCAGTTGCAGTGGTTGCTTGGACTGCCGAACTAGCCTACTTGAACCCTGCAATGCTACGATACTTTCCAGTAGCCATTTGGAGCGAGCATCATGAATCTGAACATACTTACAATGACTGCATGAAGCATGTGGTAGAAAGCTTTCAAATGTTGGCCGATCCTTCACAGAAATGGCCATGGAGCGATAAGGGGTACCTTCTATGCTATACGTTTGCCCAGGGGGACCTGAAATGGATCAACGATCGCATGAATCTCTTCAATTTCCGGGCCAACAATTTTTGTAGCCGGTGCGAATGTGTGAAGAATGATGATGGAGGCAATGTGTACAATACACTGACTCACTTCAGCGACGACCCTGATACATTTGCTCCATGCGATTACATGGGGTTGACATGGTACAAGAACATTCGGTGCTATTTACATTACCTTTGGCCCTGGAGAGAGTGTTGCACGATGTCTGCCATTCTCAACTTTTGGGGACTGGCAAGACCAGCAATGGTGCCCCGTAACTATTGATATATAATTGCATGTATACTTTTTTGTTGTTGTGCTTCGGGCCCACGGAGTTCAAAAAAAGGGTGAGTTTACTGGCATATGCCATGCAACCGCTCATGAACTTAGGTGCGGCATTGATTCATCTTTGTGAGGCTGGGATGTTTGGTAGCATGCAAGGGCCTGGGAAGTACCAAGACAAACTTACAGTTATTCTGAGAGTAGCTCACCGTGACTTCATCAAATTCAAAAAGCTCAACAAGCTGCAGTGTTCCCAACCAAGATTTACCCCAAGTCGATTGGGCAGAAGGGTGCAAACCAGTTTCTCGCCATTCAATTAGCATATGTTTTTTTCTTCGGTCCCCTAAGGATCTTTGGAGTGTATGCTTGACCAAAGATGGCTAAAGCCATTCTCATGTTTTTTTTTGGATTTGAAAGTATAGCAACAAAACCAACGTGATGAGGCTATCCATGCTTACAAAGCAAGGCTGCAGCGTCCAAAGTGCTGACACTCTGGCTAGCTGAGAGAACTGTTGAGTGGGGAGGTCGGCCTGATGCTACTGAAGCTGACAGGGTCGTGGCTTCATGCATGCATTCCTATGCCAAAATGTTGCAGTGTATGTCTGAAATCAATCATATAATGACCCATGATGAGGCTACACGGTTCTTCAATTCTGCGATGACACATTTGAGGTGTTACGCATGGCTACATGATTTTGGTAGATCTGCTGGTCTGCACGTTGCAGGAAGACATTCATGGCTCCTTCTTCCCAAGCTTCACTTCCTTTGGCACCTAGCTCACGATACCAAGGTGAGTCAATTGAATCCTAGAATGACGACCCTATTGTCCGCGGAATCGTTTATTGGCAAGATTGGCAGAATAGCTCGCGCAACACATAGGTCAACCGTTTCAGTTAGAACTTTAGAAAGATATCAAGTGACGATATCATTTTCGCTGCAGAAATTGCGGCGAGAACTTTCAAAAGACTAGAGTATCCCAAGGTCCTGCCGTGCTAGGCTTCCGGACCATGTGAAACCAATGAAGCCAGGTGTGGAGGAAGTGAAAATGATTAGCCAACAGCTGCAGCACTGGTGGGGGATTTGGAGGCCATGATTCACCTATAAAATCCCATGAATGGTCTGCTACTCCCTTAATGTATTCTGATATACCCACATTCTCATGAATTTTTGCCTCTTTGGGGCTTTGGGGCCTCGCTGGGCCCTCACTTGGGACCTCATAGTTTAGCCATCTTAACAAGTGACTCCACGAGGGGTCCAACCCAATCGGGATTCTTTGGGTGAAACATATTTCAATTCTTGTTTTTTCTCGAGTTGACTACATCTTTATATAGATTCTAGATTTAACATGAAACATGATTTAACATGACTACATGACTTAAGCATGTTTTGAAAGGACAAACCACCGGGTGGAAGTTTGTTTGACTGTTTGGCTCTCGAGGTTCACAGCTCCGTTCCACTTGGCGTCATTGTTCCGAAGTTCCAAAGGACACAGTTCCTTGTTACTGCGTCATTACTGCTGCTTCTGCATATTGAGATATATGAGTTCTGCTGCTATTGCATATATAACCAGTCCCCACACATCAGAACCCTGTTTTGGTTGGATTGTTTGGCAAGCACTTGAACCAGCTAGCACTGCTGCCCTTGATTTATCATACAATTTCCATGTATTCCATACAACACGTTTCGAGATCGAACCGATAAGAATGATGTCGCAAACAGCAGGAATGGGACTCCGATCATGAAGTGGCTTGGAAAATGGCTTTGGGACTGTACCTTGCTACATTACTACAATGTATCTATACGTACGTCGTACGTACAATATAATGCATTCTTTCAATATAGTATGATATAGTATAACGTACTATGATATGATATAGTATAATATGCTACTGTATGATATAATATAGAGTAAGATATATTACTAATACACTATGATGTAATATAATGTAATACAATGCAACATGATGTAAGACAATTCAATTTCATATAAAGAAAGCAAACACAATAGCTTAAAACAACATGAAGTAACATGATATAATTTAATGAAGTCGAAAGGATGAAACGATTGATTTAAAGACTCCGTGCTCGCTGGTCGTAATCCATCAGTTTGCGGTGTTTCCTCTTAGCCGTCTTTGGCGATAGCTGAGGTTCTTTCAGCTGGCACCAGCGGGTCAGGATGCTTGTTGCTGGCAGAGCTGCTTTCTGAATTCCAAGTAGTAAGCTACCCCATATCAACGATATCAAAGTATCAGACTATCAAGGGCGACAGGCGCACGATCATATCGCTAGTGACAGAGAAGTCCAAATCAACAGTCAGTTTTGGGATGTTTTTGGCAACCAATTGAGCGAAAGAGAAAACCACCTGTTGAAAAGTTGGGTCAACATAGCGGTCCATAGCTTCATCGACAGAAATCAGAAGCAGGAAGCTATGGACTACTTCAAGCAGTCTACTACACGCTTGTTCTTCATCGCAGACAAGTGTCTTGGAAAACAAACTTTCAAACAAAATCTCTCGTGGTTGCCATGGCACGCCATGCAAAAGAACAGAACCAATGTTTCTAGTTCCCCTTGGCATCCCGTCAGGGTCTTATTTCACTGGTATGTTGATCCTGTGTCAAAAGACATCATGTGAAGCCACTAGATCCTGCTATTTGCTGTCGATAGACTCATCAAATTTCGGAAGCATCCTCATCCTGCTCCAGTTGTCGCTACTTACAAGTGTCTACAAGTCTTTGAAGTGGGTGCGGGGAAGATTGGAAGAGTATTGGAAGACATGAAGGCATTGAATACACGTACATCATCATACAATATCAATATTGGCAATTTTACTGAAATATCCAAAAATCATCATATCAAAGATCTACACGTATATCAAATAATGTTTTTTGGATTTTACTCAGCACATAGATTTCCTTCCTTGCTATCAAAGCTTGCTTGTACTAGATTGAGCACCTGCTTCATCCTGCTTCATCCTGCTTGATTATTTTGCATCAATGTGTCATTGAATTCACAGGATCATCGAAATGACGGTGGAGATGTACAAGAATCCTAAGGGCATGGTGGGGGAGATCTCCGCTTTGGGCTTGCGTCCGATACTCAGTCGTTTAGGGAGAACCGATCATCAATGCAAAGTTTGAACGGAGAGGTTCTCTTGCCGGTCACACGGCGAAAAGAATATTTGTGTGTTCGAAGGTGTTGGAAGATTGCAAGTTTTTTTACTTGGTATGAGAATCCCTATCAGTTTCTTGTGAAAATTTCCTTCCAATTTCATGGAACCGAAGTCATGTTCCCATGTTGTCCAGTTTCAAGACCCTGACAGCTTACAAAATATGTCCATGATCGCAGGATATTGCAGAGATATTCAGAATGCATTGGCACATGGGAGGTTTTGTTTCTGAAAAAATATGGTACTGGGGAATTACTGTACATGGGAAAAAAACATGGAAAAACACCACCTTACCCCGGAGGATGGGGATGCTGAAACGGGATTTCGCTGGTCATTGACACTCGTAGCAAAGATCTTGGTGCGGACCATTTTGGAAGGTGCGACCATGGGACTTGAGAGGTCTAGCCAGGGAAAGACACAGGTTCGTGTGAACATTTCCGAAAGCTACTCTCTTCATGTTGTTTGATTTGAGCCAAATGTAATTGCCGCTATGTTCCAACCAAGAGAGACGGTCATGAAAGTGTTTGGCGATGTTGAACATTGACAAAATATGCAAGGGCTGTGAAATATTTAGACATGACCAGCCATGTGTTTGGGTTTTGAGCTTGCCAACTAGATAAGCTACATGAGGTTGATGTCGCTTGAGTCAAGGCAATGTAGTCATCAAATACAACTTTAGCATGAATGATGTCTAGCAGCCTTGCCGCAACAAGATGAAATCCAAGACATGCTTCGGTCATAAGGGCAGGATATTGTCAAATTTTTCTGCCGTGCTGAGTTGGGTTTGCAACAGCGTTTTGGCGGAGTGTTTGTTTTTGATGACTTTTCATTGGCAAACCAGTGAGCTTTGACGTCCCAAGTGAAGCAGTGAACCCACGTCCTTCAAGTGGTCAAAACATGCAGGTTCCACGATCGTCATGAAGGCGGTGAACACCAACTGAGAAAAGGCGTGGTAGCAGAAGGGCAACTCGCCTGGGCCGGGGTGGTGGGAGAGAAAACATGTGAACTTCTGCATCCCTCCATGCCACAGCGGCTTCAAGATGGATTTGGAACGAATTCAATCTGTGCAGCTACACGCCCTTGGTTTTAGCTAGCAAGTTGACAAGTGTGACACGTCATGCCTTGTCTCACCAACCTACAAACCATCCTACGACAAGGCATGGTGCATGTGAATAATTCTTGGTGCGATGGTGCCAGTCTCTGAAGAAAGCAATCTCCGTTGCACAGCGTGGGCGCCGTTCCGTCGACCTGAACATCACAGAAACTTGCCAGATATGGGTCGATTTGAACTGTTCGCATAATGTCAATAGATTATAATAGATTATATATAGATTGATGATTCGATGATGGTTGATGTACTGTAACATACTGTACTTATTTTGATATAGTTATCACGTGCTACGAAATGAAGCGAGAGAAGAGCGGAAGGTGGACGGGAATTTAGCCCGACAATGGAATTTTTGTGAACCCGTTTGGGCTACACCTTGTTGTAAGTTTTACAATGATATCGCTCACTAGCACATATTTGCTGCCTGCTGCCATAGAAAATGAATGGATGCGCCCTGAGATGAAACTCCATTTGTGCGAAATGATTTTTCCCACGTATTCAAGTATTCAACAGTATTCTTGCTTTGTGCGGGCAACTCGCATCAACTTCCATGACGTCAATCAGCAGATGTGTTTGGCCAAATCAATGCTTGATGTGACAAGCCAATAATTGATTTGCAAAAACATGATGATTATAAGGTTCATATAAGGTTCAGTAAGGTTTTGCAAGGTTTGATAACGATTTGAGACGTGCTGCAATGTTGCGAGACAGTTGATTTCAGCTACCTAAAACTTATTGAGGTATACTACCTCACAACGCTGTGAGACGTTTTGATGAAGTCTTCACAAGGTCATAGAATTACTTAATGACCGTTCCAGTTGTATTGCACCATCAATGTAATCACGAAAGCTGCATATGCAGCTGGAGTTTCCTCTGCTTTAGCAGGGAATGAGGGGGGGAGGGGTTGGTCCGGGATGACGTGATTTTTCACGTCCATTGGGGGGGGGNAATTTGTGTCTGTTTGTTTCCTGTTTTTAGTCTTCTGGGGAACCCCTAACAGATGTGGGCTTACGCAATGCTTTCATGTATAGATCATTCCAGTCACTTTACTGTATAGCTGAACCATGCCACAAACGTATGTCTTCTGACAACGTTTGGCTCAAGATTACAAGCACTTGCTTTCGCAGTTAAAAAGACCGCTTCCGCTGACCTACGGTGTTGACAGCTTTCCAGAGAGGGAACCTTTCAGGGGTATTTCTCCCCTTCAGGGGGGTGATCAGGTGAACGAAGATGCGTTTGCTTCATAAAAGGTGGTCGGAGTGCAGAGAAGGCAATACAGCAGCAGTACAGCACAAGCAACAGCGACAACAACAACAACAACAACAACAACGACAACGACAACGACAACGACAACGACAACNCACAGTACTGGAATACGCATGACCCCAAAGGTTCCACCAACATTTGATGGACAATCTAGCTGGTTTGAATTCGAAGATCTTATCGATGACTGGTTAGGAATCACGACATTGACCCCTGAACGTTTAGGACCATCATTGAAGAATGCATTGGTTGGTGCGGCAGAGTTTTACAAGAACATGTTGAACAACGCAGATCTCAGACATCCAGAAAACGGAGTGAGACATTTCAAGGATACTCTTAGACCGTACTTTGTGAAGGGAGTCAATCATGTATTTCTTTGGAGGTTTTTGCAAATGTTCAGATGTTATCGAGGAAATCAAGAATTTGTACTGTGGATAGGACGATTTGAGGTAACATCAAGACGAGTTCTTACAGCATGGATGGACCTTTTTCATCATGAAATACCAGAAGTCACAACCGTTGAATTTTTCAATCTTTTGACCCCTGCATTGAGACAACAGATTAATGACATTCTAGATCCTGAAGAAGCACGTCGACAACTGACCCAGATCAGAGACGAACAAATTAATCTACAGCGAACTGCACACCGTGACCAATTCCCACTGACGGACAATTTGATGAGCCTAGTGTTCCTGGTACAAGCAGACCTGAACGAGAATCAACGGGAACGTTTTGTCACGAGTATGTCACTTCGCCAGGTCGACATGGCACAGTACACCTACTTGCAGGTCAAGCAACTCTTCATGGAGCTCTTTTGTACAACACGCACTGGGATTGCTGACCCGACGATACGCCATGTTCGACGGTCGACCTTTCTAGTTCTCGAAGAAGGCGAATGCGAAGGAGAATCTGGATACTGGGTCACCGAGGAAGAGACGGGAGATGAAGGCTTCGTAAGCCTATACATCGATGACGAATTTTGGGTTCTGAATGCGAAGGGTGGATATTCCAGACGAAAGGTTTTCCACCGGAAATTCAAGCAGGGTAAAGGAAAAGGCCGTGGAGGCAAACAATCGAAACGACCTGGATTTAGACCAAGGTCTCAACGAAAGGGCAAGGGCTACTTAGCAGAAGAATCTCATGACGATCAGGCATACTTTGGCAAGAAAGGAAAGAAAGGCGGTAAAAAGAGTGGCAAAAAGTCAAAGGACAAAGATTCCTTCAAATCCCAGAAGAAGGGAAAACACAAAGCCGATACCACGGCGTCAAGTAGTGGTAAGGCAAATCTCGCAGAGGAGCACAGCGATGCTCATGAAGCCACATCTACTGCCGGCGATACCTGGTCGGATGATTACTATTGGGATTCAACGTACGGTTGCTGGGTCTACTATGAACAATGGGACAACCAGCATGAGTCGTGGAACTATTTTGCGCATGACGGTTGGGACGTACGATCTGATCATCGGTGCCGTGAAATGGCCACAAATTTTTCACCTCTTGGCATGGTGTTTTTCATTATTCTCCTTATGGAAATTTTGTTGCACCACTTTAGCCTTTTCATCGGCTATGCCAATCAATTTCTGCATCAGATCCGTCTGATTGTCGTTTCAGTTTCACATCAATTTTCCGACTTTGAAGTTGAATTCACACAGCATTTTGCTGAGCATGAAGAACGGCATTTTGCCGAAGTTGACGAAGTCCGACACAACGGACAAGAAAGCCCTGAAGAGATAGATGTCCGATACAACGGACCAGAGAACGAAGAACCCAAGGTCCGAAACAACGGACATGCTTATCTCAATTATGAAAGTAATGTACAACACACCTTACTTACAGATTATGTAGAGATGTCAACAAATCCTACTTATGTGATTCTTGATTCAGGATGTACACGTGCAATGGGTTCAAGATTTGCAATTGACAGGTTAGTGAAGGCATGTACGAATCACAGATACTCTCACTTGATCAAGTTCACCAAGGAAGCCAGTAACAACAAGTTCTCTTTTGCTAATGGTGAGTCTTCACATGTCAAGGAGAAGTTGGTGATTCATCTCAAAAATCCAAAACACCCTACTGGTTGGATAACGACAACAGTAGATATTCTGGACAAGGGTCGTGTGCCTATTCTATTCTCCGTAGAACAGATGAGGAATCTGAGAATGAATATTGAGCATACACCCGCAGGTGAGTTTCTTACGTGTCCTGTGTTTGGATTGAAGCGTTATGCCTTGTCAGTTGCAACCAGCAATCATCCTATTCTTGACGTGGTGTTTTTGGCCAAATGCGGACAGAAACCAGAACATAGTTTTGCAGCAACAGACAAGATCACTTGTCCAGCATGTAATGGCAGGCATCGCAAACACACATATGATGAACATTGCAATCTTGATAAACCCAGAGAACCTCGACCACCAAGAGTTGTACGTGAAATTAGAAAACCCATTGATGAGAAAACACCAGTTGTTGACAAGGAATCAAGAACCAACGAACCGACAAGACGGTTAGGTGTGAAAACAACGCCGACACCACGGCCAGTTGACGAAACAGATGAGCCGACACAACGGCCCACTGAATCAATTCCTGTTGAACCGGACAAAGCCATTGTTGAAGAACCGCCGAAGACCTCATCGTCGTCCGGAACCAAGAAGATGAAACCTGTTGTTGTTGACGATGAATCCAGTGTACCAATAAGACAAAAGAAAGATCCAAAAATTAAGGCTGATCTACCTTTAGCATTGAAAAGAATCCATGAGAAGTTAGACTCTCCTGTTGAGCTGTATAAGTTGCATTTGAAACACTACCATATGTCCACTGAACAATTCAGAAGAAGAACATCAGCACTTAAGATTCCTGAAGAGATTTACCAAAAGTATGACTTGATTGTAAGGGAATGTGATGTTTGTCAAAAGATCAAGAAAGGACCATCCAGATCAAAAATATCTGGAATGAGAAGTGAAGTTTTTGGAGATCTGACATTCATTGATCATGCTGAAATACCTCTTGATGGGACTTACAAACTGATGTTTCTTATCATTTATGATGGAGCAACACAGCTCATGACCGCTTTTCCCAGCAATGATAAAACAGAAGGTGAAACCATTGCATCACTACTTGATTATTTCGACACATATCAGCTCTCACCCAAATACATCGTTGGAGATCAAGGTTTTTCCGGAACAGAACTTGAATCATTCTATAACCGCAAGGGCATTCGTTTTATCCAACTTGGACCACAGACTCCGTGGCCAAACAGAGCAGAAGCAGCGGTTAGGTTATTCAAGCAGCAAGTGAAACTTACCTTGGACGGTGTAAGAGCTGATCCGCTATGTAACCCTTTTTACATTCGGAATGTTACTGAGAATGGCATCATTAGTGAGAAACAGCATGGTTACCTTCGGAGGAGTAACACCATTAGAAATGGCACTTGGTAGGAGACCACCAGACATCATCGGAGTTGACAATGCAGATCCTGCTCAACTGACTGCCGAGGTCCCTCGAACAGAAGTGAGCGTTGAAGCCACTAGGAGAATTGCGATGAAGGCATATCTAGAGGCAAGACAATCTGAAGATCTTAGAAGAGACATAGCCTCTAGGCTTCAATTCTCAGATGGACCATATTTTCCTGGTGATAAAATCTACTACTGGAGTCCAACTCCTCAGAAAGTCAAGGGTCATTTAGGAAGAAGTTCATCATGGATTAAAGGAAAGGTTGTATCACAAGATGGAAGCATGATTACCATTGATTTAGGCACCAGAGTTCTTAAAGTCAACACATCAAAGATTCGTAAAGACCACCAGCCAATTGAAGACGTTGATGTGCCTTTAGAGCCTGTTGCAATGTACAGTGCCGATACAACGGCATCAGCGTGCCACGCCGATACCACGGCTGTTGATGGATGCACCTCACACAAAGAAACAGATCCTGCCAACAAATTACTACATGCAGATGCACTTTTATCAGGACCAGAAGGAGTAGTATATGGCAGTTACAACTGGGAACCAGTAACCCAAGGAAAAATTGACTTTTTAGAATTGTTTTCAGGATCGGCCAGATTATCACAGGTGGCAGCCATGAACGGCCTAAAGGTTGGCACACCTATTGACCTTCGAACAGGTTTTGACATCTTGAAGGTTGAGGGTCGTAAGAAAGCCATGGAGATCATTGAACGCCAAGAGCCATCAGTCGTTGTTATGGCACCTGAATGTGCTCCTTGGAGTCAGATGACTAATATCAATGATCGTGATTTGAGAGACGCTAAGAGAGCCAAGTATTTGCCGATGGTGGAATTTTGTGTTCAGGTAGCTATCTATCAGCTGAGAAGAGGAAGACATTTTATCATTGAAAATCCTCAGAGTTCAGCATTATGGTGGCAGCACGTTTTCCGAAGAATAATTGAACACCCACAAGTAACTTACGGCAACTTGGATATGTGTGCTTTTGGAATGAAAGATCCTAATGGTTATTACTATTATAAGCCAACATCTCTCTTACACAGTTTCCCTGATGGTACTTTAGACCCAGTGTTTAAAAGATGTCCAAACAAGCTCGGGGGTGCGTCTCACACCCACCAGCAACTCGAAGGATCAGCGCCAGGACATGGAAGTAGGACCAAACTTGCACAGGTATATCCGTATCGTTTTTGTTCTCAGATTATCAGAAGTTTGCTTTCGTATGGAAATCTTCGTTCGCTGAGACCGGCACAGACATTGCTGGTGGAAGAACTGTTGACATGTCTCACAACTGAAGAACTCCAGGAAGTGACCAATGATATTCAAAAATTTGAACAAGAATTTGTGCATTTTTCGTCAAAAACTGCCATACCAGTGAAAGAACATTATCTTCGTTATGCAATGCACCAAATGAATATGCTATCAGGAAAGACAGAGTATCCACCCACTCTTGTCAATTTACAAGATGATGTTTCGATACTACGAAAACATTTTATTCCAACTCACACATTTGAGAATGCTGTTATTCTACGTGGAACATTTATGCCTTTGAGAACCACTTATGGCAATAAAAGAGGAGCTTTACTCTTGTGGAAAAAGAAGGATGTCAGTCAGATGTATGTACTTGATACCTACTCATTGGATCTACGACAATTAAGACCAAATCAATGGACATGTGTGTTTTTATGGAATTCAGATGGAAATATGCCAGCAAATCCAGATGTACCACAACCTCAACAACATGTACAACCACCACCTGGATTACCACCAGTTGACAATCAACCACCTGTTGATCCACACAACGATGTTCCCATGGATCCTGATGAAAACATGCCTGGACCACCACTGGTTCCAGATGATGATCCTCAACCACCTGATGGTGATGAACCACCAGCAGAACCTATGGATCCACCAACTTATCCACCTGGCCTTCTACCTGACGACACACATCCACCAGATCCACATACCGGCTTACCGCCACCTGACGATCCTCCAACGCAACCACAATTTCCACATCCAGGTCCATATCCTCCTGGACCACCTTCTCAAAGTTCTCCAGTTCCACAGCAACATCAACCACACCAACCTTTACCACACTTTTCACCACCTACTATCTTACCACTCCAACCACTACCAGGTAATGCATTTATTCCTTCTTTAGTTGTACCACCGAACATTCGAGACACACAAATGCATCATTCTATCAAACGCGAAACACCTGTACCTGCTTCTTCTCCTCAGAAGAAAGCCAAAGCTCCTGCTCCTGGGAATCAAATGATTGCTCCCTCTGGCTCTTCGTCTCGCAACCATTTGGGGGGTGATGTTCCAGTCTCAATTTCTCAAACTTCATCGAACCCAAAAGACAACAAACCGGAAGTGGAAGACCCTGATGAAGATAATGAGACTGACCCACAAGCAGGACCTAGTACAGGACCACCAATTCTTCCAATTGATGATGATGCTACTGAAGAACCAGTTAATGTTCCAGTTCCTGATGATGACAAAAGTGATACAGCAGAATACCACAGCAGTCCAGATGGAATTACTGACTCAGATGACACAGTTGAGTATCAAGATCTTGTGATTAATGATGATTCCAGTTGGTCCCTACTTACCGAAGAACAAAAGCTATGTGCTAATACTGGATCATTTTCTGTTCCAAGATACATTGACAACTCTCCTGTTGATGTCACTGGTGTTCGCTCGTCGAATTCGTATCTGACCAGCTCGTGGATCTACCGAGGTCAAAACAATGTGCGTAAAAACTATTCCGACATAACGGAACTTTATGAACATTTGTCACCAGAAGATAGTGCATACATGACCTTGTATCAATCACTTGATAAGTCGTCGCTTCTCGTTGGCAAGAAACGTAAGGAAGCTACCATTCAGGAACGTAGAGATCTTGCTAAGCAGTTCTTGGAAGCCAAGAAGGCTGAGTGCCAATCATGGTTTGACAATGATGTTTTTGAAATAGTTGATCTTCGTAAAATACGAGTCAGAAACTTTGTCAAAGGCCGATGGGTTCTCACTGTGAAGAAGGATAAAGACGGCAACTTCCTTAAATGTAAGGCCCGATGGGTACTCAAGGGTTTCCAGGATAAACAGAAAGACTCTCAGCAAACTGATAGTCCTGCTGCTTCAAGATCAGGTTTTCGGTGTGCAACACAACAAGCAGCTAATCTTGGTTGGGATCTCTATCATATGGATTTGAAAACAGCATTCCTACAAGGAGAAGCCTATGATGAAACCCGTGATATTATCTGTGAGATACCTAAGGAGTGTGGATATCCTCCACATATTGGAGCAAGAATGAAGAAGTCGGCATATGGCCTTAATGATGCACCACGTCGATGGTGGCAGGTAGTTGACAAAGCACTCCTAAGCTACGGGTTAGTCCCAACTAGAGCTGATCGTTGTACCTACATCCTATATGGAGATCAAAAACATTCCAATGCCATGACAAAATCAAATCCTCAAAAAGAACTTATTCTTGAAGATGCCTTAGAGTTACTGATGAATGCCTCAGTCAGGAATAACTCTAAGGGTAGGAAACCTGAAGGATTCATTTGCTTGCATGTTGATGACTTGTACATGGCAGGAAGTCCTGAATTTGAGAAACGCGTTCTAGCCAAGATCAGAAAGGACTTCAATGTTGGAAGTGAAGATAAAAATGACATCATGTTTGTAGGACAACCAATAAAGTGGAAACAACATACCAAGAATGGATACTACATTTCATGTGATCAAAAACTCGCTGTTGATCAGTTAGAAGAAATCAAGGTCGAAAAAGATATGAAGGACAACAATCCGTGTTCACCATCAATGCATACAGCTTATCGTTGGGTCCTTGGTCAACTTAACTGGTTACAGAGTAGAACTCAATGTCATATTTGTTACAGATTCTCTCGTTGTGCATCCGCCGCGGCAAAGCCAACCATTGCCGATGTAAGAGAAATCAACAAAACAGTTCGTACTCTGAAGAGTCAATATATAGACGGAAGATTTTGGCCTATAAAGGGACCTCAACGAATCATTGGTATGCCTGATGCCTCCTATAGGAACAACGCGGATAAGTCCAGCCAAAGAGCACATGTTATCTTTATTGCTGAAGATCGAAAGACAGGCAGGCAATGTCTAAAAGGCGAATATCAAGTCAATACTCGAGGATCCGTAGTTGATTATGAGAGTCACAAGATTACTACAACAACTCAATCAACTACTGTTGCAGAACTTAATGCCTTGATGAAATGTTTTGGTACATGTCTTTTCATCCGTGCCCTCTGGGCAGATGTCACTGGTGAGATTGTCCCGATACATATTCGTACTGATGCTAACAATCTTGTTACAACAGCACAGACTACTCATCTACCAGAACAGAAGGAAACACATCACCTTATTCAGATGTTAAGACATGAAAGTAACTCAGGTCAACTTGATGATTTGTCGCATATAGCCAGTGAATATTGTCTTGCAGATCCACTAACCAAATCATCCGCGAAACCTGATCAGTTAGTCAAGACCATTGAAACTGGTACCATGGAAAATGTTGATGTTCATCCGCCGTTTCGATCATTGCTCAAACACAAGGCATTCTTGAGTCAATGGGTGGCAGAGAACATGCATTCAGCTCGTCATGCATTATCGATCTTGAATGAAGACATTTCCCATGATATGCACATGATCTTCAATACATTTGTTTAACTTTTATGACCTGAGGGCTAATCGAGAGCCGATCATGACATAATTCATCACCCAATTTTCTTTTCAAGAAAATTTGTGTCTGCAACTTCGCCTTGTTGCCATTTGCCATTTGATTAACTTGTCCGATACACCGGACTTTTATTGTGATTTTTCATTTACTCCGATTCAACGGAGATTTTTATTTTACATTGATTGATCCCAAACTTTCCGATACAACGGAATGGGAAAAGGTGGATATGGATACAAAGGAAAAGGCAAAGGAAAAGAAGAAAGGGAAGCGCTTGTACGAGATGCTGATCTCGACCGACGATTTAACGCTCCATCATCGGCGACTTCCCACAATGTGAATGCATTTTTGCTGTGCCTTTCGTTTTATTTGAGAAAGATTATTGTGCCAATCGAACATATTTTGACAACACTGCCTTGCGTCGTGCAGTTCGGAAAGTTCCTATCTTGGATCTACCGGCACAATTCACAGCTTTTGCATGAAGATTTGTCGCTCACATTGAATGAACTGTTTTGGTTTCCTGATTTTGGAAAACACATCAACAACGGACTTAGTTACATTCAACATCCATCTTATGCCAAAAACCCTCACTTCGGAGTTATTGACTGTCAGGAGGTCAGCAATGAATGCAAGAAATTCAATATTCAATTTGAATCACTGAGATACTTTGTTCCTTTTGTTTGTGTTATTTGGTTCAACGATAAAGGACGTTTTTCCCTTTCTGTTCAGAATGAAACACCGACTCGCCTTCCTACAGAAGAAGAATGGAGGACACCTCCAATGAGCGAGGCTGTTATGCTTGATTATCTCCGACACAACGGAGTCATCAGAGGAACAAATATATTTTTCAGGGCACAGTCTGGGCACACCAACATTCGTGAAACACAACGCCCTGGTGTCGAATACGATTTCCGTCACAATATCTTGATGCATAAAACGACTACTGCCAACTTCGAGAACATCAAGAACAGCAAAGCACTCAAGGTGATTGGAGGTCGTGACATACATTTTGTACCTGTGGAGTTCCTGTACCACGATCCTGACATGCTCCGACAATACGGAGAAAGAATCATTCTTTACAACATGCACAATGAGAAGACGCGTAAGGCCTTCAGAACCGCTCGGGAAACTCCTAACGGCTACATTCTGGTGAATGAGGACATACAACTCCCACAGATCGAAGCCGTCTACGCCTTGGAGAAGAACAACTGGGAGTTCCCATATTCACCGGTTACTGACCCGCGTCACAATGCAGCGCAAGGAATTGATGATGCTCAAGCTTTGTGCTCTTATTTTTGCAAGTGTTATGTGAGCCGCAATCCCACCAAGTTTGAAGACCTCGAGGAGTCTCTGAAGGGACGAGTGATTGCGGTCGGACAACACTATGAGCAAAACCTCCGACACACCGGAGATGTACCTGCATCAGTATCCGCCGAAACACCGGCGCAAAGAGCGAAACAACGCAAGAACAAGGCCAGCATGATTGATGCTGTTGTGCAAGATCTTACTTCTGCGGTAAACGATGAAGCTCAAAAGAGAATAGCGGCAAAGGCAATGCCTACAACAAAGAAAGATCCTCCTCCTTTGCCCAAAGATGTTCCAGAGGCAAGACCTGCGAAGATTAAGCCACCACCTGCTTGTGCTAAGGTGGCAGAACCGAAACCTCCTAAGTTGCCTCCACCACATCTTCGTCGACCCGCAGAACAAAACACCGATACAACGGTGAAGCTTGAACCAAGGCAACCTGAAGGTCCACCACCTCCGCCGCCAAAACGGCCGGATCGTCCAATTCCAGTGAAGCAAGAAGTGAAGAAGCCAAAAATGGAAGAAACGAGTGGTGGCCCTTCATCATCTTCATCAAGACCTCCGAATCCAATTCCTCCTCCAGCTCCACCTTCACGAACACCACAACCACCGGCATATCCTCCACCATCGTATGGACCAGCACCACCAGCTTATCCTCCTCCAAATCGCCAACAATTTTCATGTCCAACACCACCTGCACCACCAAATCGTGCACCAATTGATGTGATGAGCGACTTTAAAAGGAAGATGGCACAATCCGATACAACGGATGCCAATGATGATCGAATTCCATTGCCGAGACAACGGCCAGAACCACCGCAAGAAGAGGAACGAGAGCGTGACCCCATCGACCATGAATTTCATGACAATGTCAACTTGGATGCATTTATCGATGTCATGAATTCTATTCAGCACGTCATACCCGACTCAACGGAAGCTAGAAGACAACGTGCGGTCGTTTGGGACAGATTGGCGTACCTGGCAGAACTTGGCATTACGACTGGGTCTCGTATGCTAGATAGTATGATACAACAAGGCCGGGACTCCATTCGCATTTCGCAACATATTTACTACTCTCAATTCGTTCCGTCTCCTGAGGAGCATTTCATTCGTCAAGACCCAGGTGAAGCTGGCACCATGATACGACCACATTTAATGTTGAAGATAGAAGACGATGAATTCAACTGGGATGTTCTGGACGCCCTGGCAGAACTCGGCCGAAATTGTTTGGCAGGTCGAGCGGTACTGAGAGATCACCCAAAATTTTTCAATGCAGTTGAACAACACAATGTCAGTACCTTTTATATATCAATAGTCGTCCTGAACCTCGGAAAAATCAACCGCATGCCCTGGTTCGCTGGTCGGAAGCGTTATGGGAGAGAGATCAGAGACAACCCAAGATTTATCAAAGAAAAGCTGGTTCTCCCACATGTTGTTTTGAACAACCCAGGGCATATCATCACTCTGTGTGAATCTTATGACTTTGTTGAGTACAATGAACTTTGTATCGCATATGGAACTATTGGAATTCAATGTATATCCGATAAACCGGATCATGCTCCACCTTTATCACTTTTTGTCAAATCACCATTTGGTATGATTGAAGTCTTGCACCACTGGGATCTTTCGAAACGCACCAATTCCAATACAGATGGGTGGCTCATGCATGCAGTGATCTTTTTAGTCACTTTCGGACCCAAATCGCATGACATCCACCTGCCTGGACTATCATTTCCACTCTAAATGTTCTGGTGATGTGGGTTTGCGCGGATCGATTAGGTATAAAAGCAACCACTTCAAAAACCGTGAAACGACTCTAAATGCAAACTGATGGAAACCCTTGAATTTTCTGAATGCTTTAGCTAAATTTGTTTACTTTTTTTTTCAGATAATGGCTTGACATGCATGATTTTGACATTTCTGCACATTCATGGTTGCCATTCATGTTGCCATTCATGTTGCCATTCATGTTGCCATGCATGTTGCCAATCACTTTTTTTCCATCTTTATGTTTGCAGCAATTTTGGCCTCAAAAATGGGGCGTCTCCAGGGGGGAGACCTTCCATGACATGTTTGGGGCTAAGTTAAATTGCTATGTGCCTGTGCACATGTTTTTCTTGATCAAATTGCGAGAATCTGTTTTGTCGAAGCCTTTTAAAGCTCTCAAACCACGGCCGTGCCGCTGGTGGAAATTTCTGATGATGAGGACAGTTTTTGTTTTTCCCCGTTAGTGGAACAAATGTTTTTGAATTTCAATTGTCAGGATTTTCCACCTCCCATGCCGAAGACGCAGCCACAAGATTGGGTGAAAAGGAGAAAGGCTTGGTGAAATTTTGCTGTATACACAGAAGTATAAATTATGTTTTGATCTGGAACTGGTAGGTGGAAGCTGAGAAAAGCTTGCCAGCCAAGGAAGCAGCCGAGGAAGTGAAGGAAAGCTTGCCAGTCAAGGCAAAGCCCACGTTTCCACCATGTCCACCGAAGAGTTTCGACAAGATTCAGGCCAGGATGATTTTTTTGCCATAGATTTCTCTATGCATTTTTGACTGCAGGAAGCCAAGCTCATTGCGGAAGCGATGAAGCATTTGGATGACTTGGAGAAAATGAATCATGAAGAACCCAGGACTGAAGAGAGGTTTTTTTGCTGACCATTTGCTACTCAGTTTTTGCCAAATTATTGCCAGGACACCATTGCCTATTGGTGCCAAGATTCGGCGGGTTCCACCTACGCCACCCTTGGAACCACCTCCCAAGTTCATCCCAAATCCTCCTCCGAAGAAAGTGGTAGTCAAATACCAGTTCCAAAGCAAGTGGTTTCTTCTAGCTCCAACGCTCGTTCTTCGGGGCTTGATCCCAGTCGTTTGGACGATGACGCTGATGATGAGGCCAGGTTTGTAGTTTGTGTAGTTTGTTTTTCCTTAAGTTGAAGCAGTCCAGGAAGTTGATGCCCTGGAGATCTTTGAGTTAGCAGGCCAGATGCAAAATTGTTTCTTCACACATGAATTTCTTTTTTTTTTGCCAGGGAAGAAGTACAAGAGGATTGCTGCTGGGAAAATTGTCCCGATCCGGCCAAAGGCCCGCTGCATGATTTGAAAGGCCTTTTTGCTGGGCAAACCCTCAGCTGTTTTAGGCTGATTCAATTTTCTGGCGACCTCGATGCTGTGTGTTCAAATGTGAGCCATGCATACACCGCATGCCTACTGCAGGAAAAGTTTTGCTTACAGTTTGGCCTGCAGCTTTGATGAAATGCCTTTGACCACTTATATAAAGTCCAAAGATGGTGGCGTTTTGGAGGACTACCTGCAGTTTTCCTTTTCTGTTTGCAATATGTTTTTTGGATTGCAGGACATTTTAGATGCCATTTCGAAAATGGCAGCCTTGGAGATCTACATCAAGTGACCTCCTCCCTTCAGCTGTGGATTTACATTTTTCACCAAGAGACGTGCTGTGATGCCAACTGTCCTCGAAGTTTTTGATCCCAACTTACTGCTTCTGTAGCCATTTTGGCCTTTAGTTTTCGATCTATTGTGCAATAGTCATGTCGGATCAGATCCGACAGGGGAGACTGAAGCAAATAGATGAAAACCCAGAGTTGGTTCAAGATTATGTTCGCTCATGGGGGCGTTTTCCTGGGTTGAAGGAGGCTTGGGTTATGACAAACAAAAAAAAGATATGAGATAATAAGTTTTTTTGCCTGGCAGGCTGGCTTCAGCTTTGTACGCCCCTTCTCGCAGAAACTCTTTGAGAAGGACCAGGTTTGCAAGATGCAGGATCTTGAACTGAACCCCGGAGTTCGATTCTTGGTTGTCCACCATTTGGATGTTTCATTTTTGAAATCTAGTTTTGGCAAACTGAAATCTTAAGGCGATCATTGGAGTACTCCTGGCGCAAGAAAGTTTGGATCAAAGGTTGTCAGAAGAAGTTCTTGCAGCTGCCGTTTTGGCATTTTACAAACAAACTCATGGACCAACGTTGCCTCTTGGTATTGCTGAGGAAGTGCTCATCAAATGGGCAGGGAAAATGGCCTTTGGCCTGCGAGAGATGGCTAGTAGGTTTAAGCGGCTTTTGTGGGAGAGCCCAATGAAAGCCAAGAGCAAAAAAATCCTAGAGATGAAAAAACTCTACTGGGAAATGCATGCCAAGTATGGGAAAAAAATGGATGAAAGCCCTGAAAAGAGCTTGCCAGTCCAGGCCCATGATGCCGTGGAGGTTGTTACCAAAGCTGGTTTTGATTGGGTTAATTTAGAGAAACGTTTGGAGATTGCTTTGGCCAAAAAAAAAGAAGAAGAGACCCAGACCAAAACCCCCCAAGCTTCTACTAAGTCCAAGTTGGGGAAACGTCGCCAATCCTTTGAATCTACAAGTTCTTTGGCTTCGGAAGAACTTCGTGAAGGAAATCCTTACCTCTTGCCTCAGTATGTTGGGCTCTTAATTGATGTCAGATTAGCATATTTTTCCATTACATAATTTGATTGGAATTGAGGTCGTGACCTCGCTGAAAGGTGCTAGCTGTCCAGCCCCTGTCTCCGTGGATCCGACTGAGACCAAAAATGAAGGGTTTGAACTGTCAGATGATGAAGAAGAAGAGAAAAAAAAGAAGAAAAACAAAGCCACCAAGGGCCAGAATGGCAAGAGAAAACCTAAAAGCAAAAAAACAAAGAAACAACAAGTTGCTGCCCAGGAAGCACCTGCAGGAGGTGAGGACAAAAAGGAAAAATCCTTGGTTGAAGCTCCAAATGTTGTTGAGCCTATGGGGCCTGCTGTCTACGAGGCGAAAAGTTTTCAGAATGCCATGCGAGAGTTTGTCAAAGACAAACGGCAGGCTGGCATGTCATACAAGGATGCCTGTGAAGCTTGGATGCGTAGTGATGTCAGGGCAGATATGCTAAGCACCCTGAGCATCGCAGAGATGAAGAAGAGAAGGTTTTGCTAGGGGCAAACTGGTTTGAAACAATCAGTTCGGGGAATTTTGGGGTGTAGCTAAAGCAGGGGAAAACCTCTGTCAAAACATGAGGACGTGAAAGTGCCAAGAAAAATGTTTGCTGTGCATGAGACTGCCTTTGTTTGTATTGATGCATTTTGGCGAAAGGTGAATTCATTGAAATTTTGTTTTCCTGTGCCAGCTGGGGGTTTTGCTTTCAAGACCTGTGACTGGTGACATGTCCGTCCTCCGAATGGTGCAATGGCATATTCCTATCCCAGTAATCTTGATTGTTTTGCTTTTGGGACACAATAGTGGCGTGCCAGATTTGCAGGACTGTTTTTGGGTCCAATGTCTCAATTTGAAAAACATCCATTTTGGTATTCCATGTGCAGGACCGGGATTTTTTGGAGATATACTCTGGTGAAGCTCGGGTAACGTCGTGCCTGCGAAAGGACGGATTTTTTTGGGTGAGTGTGTTTTTCAATATTTTTGGAAACAAAAATGTTAATGCAGGCTGGCTTTGTTGGAGTTGCCCTGGACAAAGATGTGGATGTGCTCACCGGCAAAGCGTTTGACTTGACGAGAAGTTCGGGCTTTGTGCCATGTCCTTAGGGTATATAGAAAAGTGTTTTTGGTATCTATTTGGGGTCAAGGATCCATGGATTAATTGTGCTTAGGCTGGCGGTCAATGAAGTCCGCAGAGTCAAGGAAGGAGGTTTACTCATACTGGCTTTGCCATGCTGTTCGTTTTGCAAACCGAGCTGCCCTCAATGATTTAAATTGTTTATGTCTCTGTTTGTGACAAATACAATTAATTAACTGAATTTGTTGCTCAGGAATCAGGGCACACACCAAAGAAGCCTTTTGTTTCCAAATGGAAATGCGGGGTATCCGTCAGTAGCTTGTGGCAATTTGTTAGCTGCAGGAACCATGCTGCTAGCTGCCCTGGGCATGGCCTTGGGTCTCCGAATTTTGATTGAGCAACCAGCACAATCAACTCTGGAATGGCATCCCAGCTTCGAGTGGCTTGCCAAAACTTTTGAGGCCGGGAAGTTTCAATTGTAGAACTGTTTGAATTTGCCCATGATTCTTGGAGGTCTACAAAGGAAGCATCTGGCATGG
The DNA here is from genome assembly GCA_000507305.1 of Breviolum minutum Mf 1.05b.01. Classification (NCBI taxonomy): domain Eukaryota; class Dinophyceae; order Suessiales; family Symbiodiniaceae; genus Breviolum; species Breviolum minutum. Next base: position 5,559 of record DF241370.1, on the reverse strand, counting down.
GCTTTACTACTTCTACCAATCGACGCCCAAAAGGCAATGGTTGTGGAGTAATGACCAGGAATTGCTGAATCGGATAGTTGCTTGTGCTGGGACAATGCCTCCTGGTACCATGCGGAACTTCCAGGGTGAAAGTTTGACGAAACGGCGCAAAGGACTTGATGGAAAGGTTTCGTGGAGTGGAAATGGCAAGGTTCTCACCGAGAGCCAGCTATTTGGTGGCAATCTCTTTGTTTTTGCATTCACAGTTGACATTCATGTTTGCCATGCATGCTTATGATTTTTTTGGAGCAAATTGTTTTTCCAAGGGCCTATGCTGAAGCTTTTGGTGCTCACATTGCTAGCCTTCTCTTGGAAGCTAGAAGTAGCTCCTCTTGGAAGGCCTAAATGATATAGCACAGTCTTTGTACATGTTTAAACCATGTTTGGCAGGCACTGCCTACAAAGCCTTTGGTAAAGAGTCCTGTTGTGGACACTTTGGCTTCTGACCTTGAAATCTTTCAGGTTGGATTGAACTGAGAGTGAAATTGTAACTGCAAATTTTTGATTGGTGTGCAGGCTCTTGGCTTTGGGCCTACCATCCAGTGGAAACAGGTCTGGTGTGAAGCAATGCTTTAAACTTGAAAACAAACATGTTACAAACCCATCTGGCAGGCACAATTGGATGACCCGATTCGTTATCTTTTGCGGTCCCGTAGTTTGATCCCACCTGGGAATTGGGATGGCCTTTTACAAGAGAAGGCCATACGTTGGCTCCGTGAAGCTTCTTTTCTTTGAAAGGGGCCACCATATGAATGGTGGATCCTTAAATGGCATTTAGAGTTGTTTTGTGGAAATGGAGGTGTTCGGTAGTTATCTACCACATTGGGGTGTTCGGCAATACATGAAAAAAAGGCCGCGTGAAAATGCGTGATTTCCACCCTTTCTGGCCGTGAAACCCCGGTAAATGCCGTGAATCGGCGTGAATGGTATTTAGCCTTTTTGTCAAAACCTGTTCGAACTGTTTTCAAGTGTAAAAAGCTATTCGAACTGTTTTCAATGGATTCGAGCTGTTCGCATTGGCATTATAGCAAAATTGCAATATGTATTTGCTTTTGAGCCTTTTGTAGCTTCAAATATAGGTCGACCTCGAGCTTAGCTGTGTCCAGTGGCCATATATGGCGGGCCTGGAATGTGTTCAGGTTTTGAAAGAGCGTCTTGGTGGCCGTGACCCGACACCGCAGGAACTGGCGGAGGTCACTGGCTTGGATGTTCCTTTCTGTGAAGCGCTTCTGCTTGGTGAGAAAGCTGAAGCGCCTGAAGAACCTCAAGCTGCTGCAGCCAAAGCCAAACCTGACCGTAAAAGGAAAACGCCTGTTGAAGGAGGTGAACCTACCAAGCCACCGAGAAGGCTTCGAAAAGCTGATGATCCGAAGTACCATGCTCCGCCACCGGTCTTTGATGACCGTCAACGTGAGCCGCATGAAATGGATTCACCTGAAGTTCCTATAGACCTTGAAGCTGAAGAGGACACTCAGGTTGATGGTTCTGAAAGTCCTGCTGCACCTGCAAGCAGTCAGCCGAAGATGGGACAGCAACCACTGGTGTTTCAGGCTTGGGTGATTTCTTTTGTTGTTTTTTGGTACTTGCAAGTTAGATTGAAATGTGGTTGTTTTTAATTGGTTCTTTGATTTTGACATTTTGTGGAGGCAGCCCACAAGGAAGAAGAGCCAACGCCTTCCTTGCCACCTGAAAGGTTGGTGGTCAAATGTCCTCAGTGTTTCAAATGTATCCATCCTGAGCCAGGTCCATGGAGACTTTGACAGAAGGCTTGAAGATGACTGCAAGTCAAGTTCCTGCTCTTGCGTTTGAGCCTAAGAGATTTTGGAATGCCAATACAGTTTCCATCATTCAGTTTTTGGTTTCAGGTCTGGTAGCACTGAGGGAGGTGCTGGTGCTGATGGCCAGATGCCTCACCCTGCCCATGGTGATGGAGTTATCTACACCTCTTCCACGCACAAGAAGGAGTACATGCAATTCACTCGTTGGGGCAAAGGTCAGGAAATTGCTAAATTCCCGGAATGTTCCAAGCTTTTCGTAGGTGGTGCCAAGGACAAGAACAAGTTGTTCACCGAATGGATGAAGGCGAACAAGAATGCAGATGCTGTTGAAGGAAGGTTGAAAGTCTTGGCTTCGCAAAAACGTGAGGGAACTTGCAAGCAGGAATTGTTAACTGTCAAGCAGATGCGAGAGAAAGGTCTCTCAGAGTATTTTTGCTGCAATACAACCAAGTAGATTGGATATATTGGATTGTTTTTGCAATATGATTTTTCAGTTATTGTTGACATATCACACCAAGCCATCTTAGGCAAAAAATCGAAGCTGTGGTGAGAAAGGGCGGTGGTGTAGCAGACCCTGACTGCCCAACCAGCGCTGAAGATATGGCGTACTGGGTTGTGACCTCTCGTCAGCGCATGGAAGTTGAGTCCCTTGAGCGTGTGGCTGAGGTGAATGTGGCAGTGGATGCACAGGATCTTGTTGGAGCTCTGACCCCTGCACACGATCGCATTGATGCTTTGACAGGATTGCCTTTGAATACAGATCAAGGGCCTGCTGCGAGTGATCTCCTCAAGTTTGTGAAGGAGACTGCTGGCCAAACTCAAGTGCAAGGTAGGTTTTTTTTTTGCATCATGGCTTTATACACCTTTTTTGCTTATGTTTCTTGGCATTCATGGCTTGGCATTCATGAATTTTTGTGGCATTCATGGCTTGGCATTCACGTTTTTTTTGCATTCATGGCTTGGCATTTTTTGTTTGTGCAGGGGTCATCATTTTTTCTTTGCCAGGTGCTCCTCCCCAAGCAGCGCCCAAGAAGAATGGCAAAGGAAAAGCAAAAGCCAAGCCCAAAGCTGCTCCTGCAGCAACTTTGGCCTTGAAGCTTGAAGGCAAAAACTTGGCTGAGAAGAAGGTGGCCTTACGTGTGGCCCTTAGCTGTTTCAACTTGATTGTTGCCTTATGGGCTATTTTCTTTTGATCAAGGTGGTGAAATCAAGAAGGAGATTTCCGCTGTGCAAGCCCTGATGTTGGACCTCCAAGAGGTTCAAAATTCTGGGGACCACAGCCTTGAGATGCCGAAGTTTGTGACTGCACTGACTGGCAAGCTGAAAGATATGACCAAGTTTTTCAACAGGCGTGGTGTTGAAAGATAGCCTGACTACCAAATTGTTTTGTTTCAAGATTCCCTGTTGCCAGTGTCCTGAAGCAGAACGAGGAGGGACAGTTTGAGACATATCTTGCTGAGGTCACTGCGGAGGCTGGAGATTTTGAAGATGTAAGTTGATTTTGCTATTTCAAATTTCTTTTGGCCAGGTGGTAGACACCCGGTTGTTGAAGGCTCAGGTGAAAGCGATCTTGGGTGAGCTCAAAAAGTTTTACTGCCATGTTTTACCATGACTTGTGTGAATGGACCTTGATTTTTGCATCTTTGCCAGGGGCTTTTAGACGGCCAACTTGGACAACAAGCTCCAGGTCAGCACTTTTTTAGCCAGACCTTGTGTTGCTCATTTGTGATTTCTGTCAGGTAGATCCTTGCAACATAGTTGCCTGAGAGATGCTGGTCATAGCTGCTTGATCGAGAGATGCTGGTGCGAAATCTGTTTCATAGGAAGTTTTTTCTCCAGAAGCCAGGGTTTTAACATGGAACAAAGTGAAACTACTGAAAATATAGTTGTTAGTTGTTTTGTGTTTGGAATTGTCCGTGCTCAAGGGCTTGCTTTGTGCCAAGCACAAAGGTGGGAGAGCAATAAGGCAATTTCGGCTTCACAGTTTTTTTGGTAACTTGCTTGGTGCGATCCTTGGCATGGAGATGCTCAGAACGGATTTGTTTTGAACCTGCAGATAGACTTTCAGGTGGTGTGTGTGTGGAAAAAATCCAGCTTGCGGATGGTTACTTGTGCAACTTGACCTGGCAAAGTTTTGAATTCGAAGTCATCATTAATTTTCACTCTTTTTTGCATGCGTCATGCAGTATCACAGGTACTGACTTTGATGATGTCCGTAAGAGATTGGACAACAGGACTGCAGGTGCACTTGTGGACTTTGATAACAGATTGCTCAACAATCTGGTGGCCAGGATTTCTGATGCAGTTGGTCGTGGATCAATTTCCTTTGCTGCGTCTGCAGAACTTGGCCGAGCCTATGAGTCTGAGATCTTCCACAGGTGGCTGTGCTTTTGTTTTTTTTTCAACCTTATGAATTGGTTTGTTTTGGTGGCCAGGCCTGAGAATGAAGATCGTACCCATAACCGACTTCACAAGCATGGCCTTGGCCTGGATATTCCTGTGAGTTATTTTCAAATACCCATGGTTGTGGATGTGGAAAGTGAAGAGGTGCAACTGGAGAATTGGCCGTTCCTGATGCCTTCAGATTTTGTCCTGGCCTTGGTTGGTTTTGAATACTTTTTTGTGCAAATTGCTGGCTACTGATTTTCTTTTTCAGGTCACTACATTGGTCAACAATGGCTACCGAGATGTTGTAGGCAAGCTTCCTTCAGGGTATTGGAATCGTGTGCCTTCTATTCAGCCTTTGGATCCTGGTGCTATTCCGTGTTTTCTGTTTGGAGATGAATGCAATGCCCTTGGCCATTCATATATGGTGATTACCTGGATGAGCGAGGTGACCCCGAAGTCACAAGATAGTTGGTTTAGCAGACACCTCATTACCCTGATTCCTGTGGAGAACTATTACATTCATGACAAACAAAATTTGACTTTGATGGCAGTGATGGAAGTTATTGCCAACTGCTTCAATGCTTTGGCACGACATGGTGTTCAAGGGATCCATCTTGAATTGGTTGGCATCAAAGGAGATTGGAAATGGCACAAGCAAGTGGCATGCCTTGATCGTTATTATGGCACCAATTTTTGTTGTCATCTGTGTGCCTGCACAAAAAATCTAACCATGCCATTCACAGACATTTCTGAGTCAGCAGCTTGGAAAGCTACAATTGGTGACCGTTTGAACCCACCGTGGCCTATCGACAACCCTCCAACTCATTGCTGAACTTTTCGGCGTCATTTCTACTACCTGATTTGCTGCATGTGTGGTATCTTGGTGTAGGACGCGATGTGGTTGGAAGCGTCATGTTATTACTGATTCGAACTCAAGGTTTTTTTGCTGGGACAACGCAAAAGGTCAGATTCCAGGATGCTACGAACCGTTTCACCGTTTCAAAGCCTGGGCCCGAGCAGCTGGCAAACCTGCGTTGCCAAAGGGTTGGAAGTTTGACAAAGCGAAGATTTCAATGAAAAGTGGTGATTGGGCACACTTCAAAGACAAAGGTGCTCGAACTGCTATGGCTTTGCAATGGTTGCATCATGAACTCAACATAAATGATTGTGGAAATGCAACCATGAGGTCCTTGCTTTGGGCAGCAGAATATTCCATTGGTGTCATGGTCAAAGCTGATGTGTTTTTGACTGATGAGGAAAGTGCACAAATTGCAGAGGTGGGGCAATTTTTTTGATTCAATACCTCAAGCTGCATCAAGCAGGTTCGAATAGCAAATACAAAGTTTTTCATTTG
>DF241369.1:27684-81500 GCA_000507305.1 Breviolum minutum Mf 1.05b.01 | reverse complement strand
ATAGAGTTTGCTGAGTTTAGCAAAGCTTAGACTTGAGGAAGTCTGGAAGAGTTTCACTGAGCACACTAAACGTGTGGATGTTTGGCTCAAGAACGACAGTGAAAAAGGTCCGTAATTCTCTTACGTGGTTTTCACAACTAAGGGGCCTGGTTGGTACCCGCTTGCAGAAAGAGAAGAGCGGCTCTTTACGAACAGATCTAATCGGCCTGGAGATGATATGAAAGATGAACTTCGTACTGACAGTCATCCTGCTGCGTGGAGCACCTGGCTCACAGAATGGGAGCAAGGAATGCTTGCCAACATGTATGCCCAGGTTCGAGAGGAAGAACAAGTCATATCGCTGCAGTTCATTGGTAGTCAGCAAGATGTATGCATGTGTCGGAGAAAGAAGCGGAAGCAAGTCGATGATGGTACAGCTACAGCGTAACTGTCCACACGGTATACACTGCATTGGCCTTTGACTATTTCCTGCTGAAGACGTTGTGAGAGCCGGGGATTGTAGATTGCCGTGAGAGTCTGAGCTTGTTTCACCTTTTACTCGATTGGTCAGGGACTGGTGGTTTCTGTTGTTTGTTGTTTGGGGGTTGGTTTGCTTTGTCTTTCATCGTCCCTGACCTTTCCTTTTGATCCCGTTGTCTAACAATGACAATTCTAGCACAGCTTAATGACTGCCACTGTTGTAATGACGCGTGCAGCTTAGTTCAAAAAAAAAAATCCTAACCGGCCGTGTCGGGCGGGCGAAGATGTCAAAGACTCCGTGTTGCGCCAATCGTATTGGCAAGCATGGAGGAAATGGGAAAGTACCAAGAAAGAGATTGAAACAAAGGCTACCAAGGCAGGGGTTATCTGGTTCGTTGATGAGGACGAAGTAGTTCAGCACATTCTGGAGGTCATCAGTAGAGATGAGATTGCGATGGCCGTCACGTACCCAGAAGCCAAAGAACACGACAACTTCAAAGAAGTCAAAGAAGGCAGAGCTATTAAAAGACGAAGGAAAGATGGCCCAACGTCAAAGCACCAAGTTCAAGCACTTGAAGAGATGAGAGTAAAGTCATCCAAGAGTACAGCGGAACTACTTGCCGGAAGAGAAGTACTGAGAGCCGGGTCGACATCACTGAGAGCTAGTTTCACTGTGACACTTCTGGGGGACTACCAGTTTTTTGCTTTGTTTTTGTTTGTTTGTTTCTTGTTTGTGTGTTGGTTGTGTGTGGGGCGGTTCTTGTTGTTTTTGTCTGGTGACTGGTATTCCCCTTTTTTTTGCATTTGATGCACAAGGTCGTCATTCATCCCAAGACTGTCACCATCGTCATGATGAGCGCAGCACAGGAGCAAAAAAAAAGCTTTCTTGCCTTCCATGGCGTCCTTTCAACCCAACGAAAGTAGTTTGCAAGCTCCGCCATGTCATTAGAACAATCATTATTTTTGTTTGCTCCCATGCTGCGTTCATCACAACAGTGGCAGTCAGTCTAGCGATACAATACAAAGCGCAATGCATTAGAAGAAACTGCCAAATGCATGCATAAAACGTCCACTTCTAGTACACTTGCCAATCTTACCTTTGAGTGAATTCATCAGTCTTCAACGCATTGCGTTGCGTACCCGTACCAATGCACTCTCCGTCTGTGGTATCTCGAACCCCCATGACAATCGTGCAACGGACGGGTACGGCGCCATTAATCGACTGTGCCCGCAGGTTCTTGGTCTCTGACCCAACTCGACCTCGGCGTTAATTAGTTTGTTTGCATTGTTGTCTAATTTGTTGAATGTTTTTGCAATTAAGTTGAAAAGTTAGGAAGTCCGTCTTTTCACCCATTCCGCTGACTGAAGGGCTCCGCCCGCGACCTTCGTGGCACGCAAGCAGCGCACAGCAAAAAAAGAATTTCTCAGGGGTGCAGCCTTATTGGGGATGGAGTGCAGTGGTACAAGTACCGAGCGTCCACAGTTGAGCGGTGTGCGATTCTTGGACTGAAAGCGAAAACACACTAAGTTGGTGAACTCCGCAAAGGCAAAGGCAGCGCAATCAGTCAAAAAGAAGGAGAAAAGGAGCGTGACTCAAATCAATGAACTTGAAAAGAAGTGTTTGTTGTATACATAAAGAAATCTTATTTTAAGTATAGATGTACATGTAAAGATTAATTTGCATGTGTACATGTAAAGATAGTAAGTTTAGTTTAAGATTTTAAAGATAACCATCTTAGTGTCCGATGAAGTTCCCATATACGAATGAAAGTTCTGTCTTTGGTGTCCAGGTTTGAGAAAGTAATAAGGATGGAAGGTATAAAGACAGATAGATAGAAAAACAGATAGGTAGATGGTAGAAAGTTAGATAGATGGGATAGAATGGATAGATAGCTACATGAGATTAGATTAGATTGGATTAGAATAGGATTAGGATTAGGATTAGGATTTGATTAGGATTAGGATTAGGACATTAGGATTAGGATTAGGATTAGGATTAGGACGTTAGGATTAGGATTAGGATTAGGATTAGGATTTGATTAGGATTAGGATTAGGATGAGGATGAGGATGAGGGGGAGGATGAGGATGAGGATGAGGATGAGGATGAGGATGAGGATTAGGATTAGGATTAGGATTAGGATAAGGATAAGGATAAGGAAAGGGATAGGGATAGATTAGATTAGATTAGATTAGGATTAGATTAGGATTAGGATTAGATTAGATTTAGATTAGATTAGATTAGACTAGATGAGATTAGATTAGACTAGATTAGATTTGATTAGATTAGATAGATAGATAGATAGATAGGTAGATAGATAGATAGATAGGTAGATAGATGGATCGATGGATGGAGAACTGGATAGATAGATAGATAGATAGGTAGATAGATAGACAGATAGGTAGATAGAAAGATAGACAGACAGATAGATAGATGGACAGATAGAGAGATAGAAAGATAGAAAAAACGATGGACGGACAGATAGACAGATAGATGGGCAGATACATAGATAGAAAGAAAGATAGATGGATAGACAGATAAGAAAGAAAAAAACATACATAGATAGCTAGAAAGGTTGAATTTGAGATTGATAGATGGATAGAAGCTTCTTCCGAAACCATCGTTTTCAAACCGTGCCAAACAACCAGCGGTTTCCCAGTGGCAATGTTGTTGCGTTTCTTGCGTGAATGTTTTGTGTTACACGCAGGCTTTGGTTTCCCAAATTGAATAACAGTTTTATTTGGTGGGATTTTTGTTTGGAATGTTTTTCTTTTTGCGTGATTCGATTCAAGTTGCATCGTAAGTTGCGTGGCACAAATTTTCGCATACCACCATTGTTGGACCACAAGGATGCTCTTCGGAAACAATATACCGCTCACGGGCAATACATGCAGTTTACATCGTGGGCAATTTTTTTTTTAGGCTCTAAATTGTTTGGGTGCGTTATCTTGTGCGCAGGCTCGAAGACAATTTTTGTTCATGTTTTGGGTTTTCAATTCGGACTGCATCTGCGCAGGCGTTGCAAACTTGCTGACATGAGGCCTGATGAATTCCTGTTTCCAAATGGGAATGGTGACATTTTTGTCAGGACAAATCTTAAAGGCATGGAATTTACTTCAGGAACTCGGATTTCCCCAGCCGAACGCTTGCAGCTGGTGTGGTCCTTGGTGATTCATCTGAAAATTCGAGGCCGTATTTTGTTTACGTTACAATGAACAAGGGAACACTAAAAATGGTGTCAATCGATAACTGTGATTTTTGCAACGGCATGTTTGATGTTCAGTTCAGTAGAATTGGATTGGCAACTTGGAAGTTTTCATGCTACAAAAAATACTGATGATATGACGTTTGCTCAGGTGTGCTTGGTGCGCTGGCGTTGGCAGCTTAGTTTTTCAGGCAAGAGATTCTTCAGATGGAAGCCAATTGCCGGAGAGGCACGTGGTGAATCCAGATTGTACATTGTCGTCCAGATGAAAAACATGTTGTTTGGGGGATCCGACTGTTTCATTGCATTTGGCCCAGGTACAGTGGCTATGACACAGGTTTCGCATCGCCAAGCGCTGTGAAGGTACCATGTCTTTGGAAGAAATCCAATTTTTTCATCAACAGCCTGATTGACAGAAATAATGTGTCCAAAAGTATTTTCAAGAAGGTCGGAACATTCTCTGTACATTATGATGTGTTTTAACTTCATGATTCTGGTGGAAGTTCAGCCACAATAAGAGATTCTAACTAACCTTCAGTAACTTTAAGGTGTGGTTTTGCATTTTGACCTAGTGCATGATGTCATCAGTCAGTTCATGGTGTGGAGTGGTGGAAAACTCATTTTAAAACAGTTCAGACGCGGATTTTGCAGGCTCCAGCTCAAACAGCTACAAGCCACAGGATGCAGCGTCGGACACCTGGAACTGGTTTCTGATTTCGCTTCTGGCGGACAAATCAATATCATCAAATATCAATGATTTCAAATCTTGATTTTCGAACATGTTTCGAACTATTTGAACTCACGGTGAACTCCATGAACCTTTATGTCTTGTTAAATCGTGCATTTGATGTCTTGTTTATATTTTGAATTCTGTTGTTTCTGTTGATGGTCTTTGTTTGTATGTGATGCATGTGAAGGCTCACAGTCCACTGGGCTTGGAGTCGTCGGTGCTGGTGCTGTGGCTGCCTGTGCAGCTGCAGCTGCTGTCAGGCAAGCCTTGGAAGCCTTGCAAGCCTTGTTCGGATGTCAGTTGAAATGCACCTTTTGTTCATACTTTTGATCGGCAATTAAAACCAAATCTACTTTGTCTGATTGAGTATGTAGCTGGTTTCACTGAAACTGTGGGCTGGGACTCAAAGAAGTTGAGGAAGCTGTAAGCTTTGATACAAAGCGGTAGGTCTAGTTTTTTTTTTGCAAATAGTTGTAGTGCTCAAGTTGGCTCAGCGAGCTTCGCATGCGTCAGCCATGTAGAACTTTCACTGATGGTCGATGCGGGAGAAGACGTTGTATGCTCATTTTGCCGGCTCTGAGCGGTCTGGCGAATCTGATAACAAGGAGAGTACCCAATTCGCCCCTTGCAAAGCATGGGATGGGGTTCCTTGATCATCTTGGTTGTGTGTGCAAGCAGCGTTCTGAAAGCAACCCTTCTTCATTCAAGGAAGCTGTTAAAGAAGAAAGAAGTGGAGCGGAGCCAGTAGAGCGAAGAGTGCCTTGGTTTGCACCTCTTGACTCCTGGTGTATTTCTCAGGCCAGCTTGTCGTAGCGATTGATACTGTATACATTTTGACAAGCCTGACCTTTGATCCAATGCATTGCAAAGGATGGTTTTCTTTTTGCCGTGCCTCGTGCTAGTTCCCTTTGAAAGGCTACAGGAACTGATGTGCGCACGCTGGCTCCGAGCAGGCAGGGCGAGCAAATCTGCCCTGGGAGAGCAACGGGAGAAGTTCACATTGCAGAAAAAATGCATTCGTGCTCACCAGCCAAGAAAACATCAATTAACAGACTTTAGTAATTTTGACAGGGAATCGTAATGACGTTTATGATTACAACGGATCTAAGGAATACTGTCTGAAAACCGGACGGACCTCGCAAAATTTCTTTGTTGGACACTGGATGGTAAAAGTAAAAGTGAAGTCCTTTTCAACTATATATATATACATGACATATATGTGTAAATATTTACATATATATATATACATATGTATATACATATTTTACAGTTCGAATGCCTAGAGGATAGCTCACTTGTCTTTAAAAGAGGCCATGCCTGACAGATGTTAGGCTAACTGTTAGGTACTTTTGGTATCATTTCTGTGTGAGATACTGGCGTTGCATCTTCCTTGCACCAGCAGTTGCAGGCTTGAAGAAGCCGATCAGTCTCTTAAGACTGCTTCCAAGCCCGAGACTGACAAAGAGAGATACGTAGAAAGATCTTTGGACAGTACGAGCAAAGCAAGCATCGAAGGAGAAGGTGCAGACAGCAAAGAAATTCAGGGCAAGACAAGCACAGACAGCAAGGGCAGTGGCAGTGAGAGCCCTAGCAATAGCAGCGTTTCTCGGCAGAAGGCAATAGTCACGTGTTGGCTCAATCAGTTTGCACTTTGTTTTCATCTCTGGCTGTTAGACCAGCTGGAAGCAGAACATCGTGGATCTGGCAACCGCTGTGATTGCATGACCAGGATTCCGGAGACTCTTCCAAGTCATCAAGCACTTCACCCTCAACTTCATCAGCTTCCAAGGTGTGAGGGCATGGCAATGGTGCGAGGGCATGGCAATGTTATGACTTCTCAACATGGTTTACCAGCTATGGCAAAGGTTTTTCCCTTTCTTGCAATATCAATATTGTATATACATACAGTCACATACATTACAATTATTACGGTGAGATTCAACATGGCTGCAGAAACCTGTCACATTGTGAAGGTCTCCGAGACCAACAAACTGGCAGAGTCCAACGAAGATCTTGAGGCCCCAAGAGAGGAGTCATTTGGAAGTTGCGCAAAACACGTAATTTGTATTATAGATTCTAATTTACAGACAGAAGTTGCACAAATTTGCCTCGTGTCTCTCTTTCTAGTTAAAATAAATTGCATGTGCTTTCGGACTGAGACATGAAAAAAGTCATGCTTTGAAGTGATACCATAGAAGGACAGACATACAAAACCAGTGGATTGCCTACCTTACCTTCATTTCAGCGTCTTTGGGTACAGGCTGGCGAGACGACTCCTTTAGTGGGGACCGATAAGACAAAGCTTGCTCCGGTGGAGGCAACCAAACGATGTGATTGTAAAGCATTAAAGCATGGCAGATCAAAGAATGCATTAAATAGGAAGCAAGCAACTCTACCCCTTTAATCACTTGAGTCGATCAGTTCTTTTTCTCAGTTGCGTTTGACATCCGTGAGATTGAGTGCCATGCTTGAGGTCCTGTCGCCAGAGGTGTGGTTGTTCTTATGGCGCTGCATTCGCATCGGCTTTTGTTTCGCCTTGCTTGGCTGTTTGCTGGCAACTGCGTGGTATGGTATTTGCCTTACAAGCGAGTAAGATGCTTAGGGGAGGAGAGGGGGTCGACAGGGAGACTGTCGTGACTATATTGACAGGCTTCGTCCAATCAGAGGTACAAAGGGGTAGAGGGGAAGGTCAAGTTTGGTTTAGTGAATTCAATTTGAATGAAACAAGCAGTAGAAGTACTTATATAAATTACTGGACGCAGGAACAAGGTGTTAGCAAGAAGTATTCACTTATAAAAGTGCTCCAGATTTGTTGAGTTCATGTCAAATGTGACAAAAGTAGGCTTAAAGCACTTGAAGCCTAGGTGGAGTTCCTGGTCTGCCTGCTCGCCACTGGATGAAGTTTCTCGATGCGGGCCTGGCTTGCGCATTCAGCAGCGTCAGCGTTGGTGGGGGCAATGATGCTTGGACTGCATGGATTGCCTCGAGTCTCTCCAGTCTCAATGACTCAATGATCTGAACCCCAAGCTCACTGGATAAGTTGAGCCGCCACTGTCCATTTTTTGATATTGGGTGTGCAAAGCAAGCTTCAAAGTTCTTCAAACTTTAAATTTGCATTTGTACCGTTACCTGAGTTACCTGGAATCTTTTTCCGATTCCAAGCTTGACCATAGCTGCTGATAACACCATGTCTCCGAACAGTTGAAGTTCTTCCGTCTTTTTGAAGCCGGGCAAGAATTCCAGAATTATAGTACCAACGAGGTTTCAATATGATCCTCCAGTGTGAAGGAATGAAGACGTCGAACTACAGGCTTTGCACAAAGTAGAGATCCAAAGACAATTGTTCAATGCCTGAAAGTGACAAAGCATCATAAAGTCTCTTACAATCAAGCGGTCAGGATGTTCCCAAGAAGCATCTAGAGGCAGTGGTTTGAGCTTTATGCAGAGCATGCCCTGCGACTTCGGCCTCTGTGAAATGGATGCTCTGACAACTTTGAGCGTTTGCAATGCTCAGGCCGGGCACAAATCCTCACTGTCGGAATTTACTATTCAATGCAATTTGCCTTAGCTTTCCAGACAGAGTCCACGCAACGGTGCTGCTAGAAGTCCAGTCAGTCAGATCTTGTGGCAGGCTCGTGATTCTAGGTTGAGGGAGTTGCCACAAGTGTTTGGATCAAAATGGCAGCTGCTGGAAGAGCCTCCTGGTTTGATTCAGAGCATCCAAGCAAACTGGCAAGGGGGTGAACCAATTTCTTGGTGCTAAAAGTCCTTCACAGATCTTTGGAAATCCGGCAGACGGGTCCACTAAGCACTTTTGAAATCGGAAATCTGTATAGACAATCCACACTTCAAACAAGTCACTTCACTTTCTGCCTCCTTGCAAAGGTATGGGATGCACATTTGCTGCCATCCCTGCAACGGGGTCAGAATGGCAGGGTATGTTACTTGTGCAAATCAGCATATTGGTCCCGTACCTTTGCTCCTCGGCACAGGACGTCAATGTTGACCGCAATTGCTGAAGAAGACCAGAAAGAGATTAGAGAGTACGGAAAGAGAGGAATTTTCAATCCTAGTGGGGTGATGTTTACAGGAGATGTTTGACTGAAAATATGCGACGTTATGCGGCCAACCAATTGTGTTGGTGGACACCAATTTCAGTAGTTTGCAGAATTTGTAGTACATGGCTGCGCTTTCTTGGCAAACCAAGGATTTCTTTGGATGGATGCTTCTCATGCTTCCCAGTATCACCAACTTCTGACTACAGCTGTGACAAAGCAGAGGTTTGCCACAAGACCTTCATTGCTTCTAACGGACCGATTTCGGGATCACGAATTTCGACTCATTGTTTTACGTATACAGCAAGCCCGCGGGCTCACGGTATGTTCAAAGAGTTCCTAGTGATTGCTGGCTGCTAGTGCTCGACCAGGATCACAGACAGATCAGGAGCTTTGCTGCTTTGCACTTGCAAAGAGGAATATTACATCCAACAAGCACGGAAACCAGGCCAGGAGCGCCTGGCACAGAATGCATATCCAATATGTTAGGAAGACTTCGTCTTAGCATATTGAGTTTTTGTAGAATTTTGTCACATGCGTTACGCCAATCCGGGCACTGCAGCGGGGATCTATTTCGATGCAATATGAGCAATTTGCCCAACGTACTTATATACTCCCCTTATCAGGCAGCACAACAACCGCATGTAAGTTGTATCTCAAATTGCTGTCCAAAGTCTACACATTGTGCTCATATATACAATTACAAAAAGCGAACGAGGCAGTTTTCCAATCTCATTGCCGGCCAGGCCTGGGTGAAAGGGCCCGATGAGGTGAACTTCAAGCGACACCCAGGCACCAATGCCGTCTTAGGGAAGCTGGCCGACTTTGATTCCTGGCCAATAAGCCCGAATGAACGCAGCTGCCAAAACACCTGTTGGGAGAATACATTTTGTTGCTTGGCGGTTGCGCATGGCATTTTCTTTTGCTTTGTTTTGAAAAACAGTTGTTTGGAACCAAGCAAAGAATGTGCTGCATGTACTGAACGATGAGAGGCAAATGGGGTTCAAGAGCTCTGCCACCTGAGGTTACATCTATGTTTATTTGTCGAAGGCAAGTGGTTCAAAGCCTGCAAGGATTTGCATAGCATGGTGATTTGTGTTTGTGTGTTCTGTAGGATGCGGACAATCCTCGGTCTCGAGGGCGCTGCTTGAGCTGGCAGCTTTCTATGGCTGAGCAAGCAGGCCGTGCATCCCCCAAGACTTGGATGCTGGATCCTGGCGTTTTCTCAGGTGAAGTCTGACAAGTCGGAGAAGTCGGAGTGGAGTTGGTGAGTGTGGAAAGTGATCGTGGCTATATGGAAGATGACAGAGGACGACAATCTACCAAGCAGCCTTATTAGTCTTATGAGTCTTATGAGCTGTGTTTGTGTAATTCTGTAGCAGTGGGGCTAGATGGGACTTTCCCCCAATGTTTGGTGCCATCTGGAAGCACATGTTGCATATGTCTGCAAAGAAGCACGCTCCATTGGGACACCTTGATTTTGCACAGCTGCGCTTCTTCTTTGGAGGGGTTGGTGGTGTTGTCTAAACCCTACACTCATACGCTTTCAATTCCGGTATCTCGCAGGGTTCTGGTGCTCGATGCTTGTTTTGCACAGGCTTGAAGCTAATCCCACGCTTGGCTTTGACGACAGTGGTTGCCCAAACCAGTTCCAGTCCAGGCACCATCTGCATCGTTGAAAGTTGAAAGAGAATCATAAAGAGCCCAAAGCACTTGTTTGGATGAATGGATTGAATGGATGCTGTTTGAAATGGTCTTGATTGTGATGGGAGGAGTATTTTAATGGATAGAGGTCGTTTTAATTTCAGATTGATATTCCCGACTCTCATAGTACTGAGTTCGTTGTGAACACGTGCAAACTGTGCATGGGGTCGTGTACTAGGCACTGCGCAGTTGACTACACACCCTCTCTCTTTTTTTGCCAGCAAGTTTGGGTGGAGTTGTTCATTGGTTGTTCTTCATTCCGCTTTTTGTCTATTGGTCTGGGTTCTGGATGGGGGTTCTGAGTTGGGCGGTCTGAGTTGGTAGCCGAAGATGCAACTTTGGAGGATATTTGTGGACTCCCGGATGTTTGATGTAGTTTTGGTCTGTGCAGAGAAGCCTGTCTTGTGAGACTGTTTTCTCTGCTTTTACAAACAATACTGCTTAACCTTTCTTGACTCAATGTGGGAAACAACTTCTTTAGACAAACACGGATCAATTTGTGATAATTCGTGCTTTGATTCATTGCATTTCTGCCAGGACTACTATGAAATGAAATAGCAGTTTGAATTGAAGCAAATTTAGGGCTTGGCACTTTTCTTCGCCGTGCTTCAAAACTCAAGGCTAGGCAGTATTGGAACTTACAGGAAGGCGTCCAGGGACACTTTGTTCTACAAATATTTTGAAGTGCCAGCTCTGCAAATTTAGCTTACAAACAAATGCAAAGCTATGGCATTGCTTCAGGAAAAACAAGCTGTGTGCCTCTTCTATTGGGGGGCCTTAGTGGTTCAGATTTATTGCTTGAAAATCAGCGGGGTCACCGGAGAAAAGGAAAGGAGGGAATGAAACATAAAAGTAAGAAGGCAAAGCGAAGGCAGACAGAGAGAGAAAAAGAGCGAGCGAGAGCAGGAGCAGCAAAGAGGCGAGGAATAGGGCCTGTAGAGGAAGAGAGAACAAAGAAGTAGGAAGGATATTGATGCCTCTGTTCAAGGCATATTCGATTCCTTTTGTTTTGGTCTTGCCTTGTTTCTGTCAGTCTGTGAGGGCACCATTTTTGCCATCGCTGTGGCATCGTGGCACCATTCTTTAATTTATGACACTTGGCGCTCCTCTTCGGTCTCCTCTTGGAGTTCGTTGGCTGGTCAACCCCTGGTTTTTGGCGTCACGCTGTCACATATCCCCCCGGAACCCCGGGCAGTTCCCACTTTGTTGACACGGGGTGGGCGTGGTTGTGGGGGATATCATTCTGTGCACTTGCACACGTGGAAATGCCTTGCACATTTTCTCATTTTGCATGTCTGAAGTGTTGACCCTTGGATGCTCCTGGCCTAAGAAGACGTATTACCTCATTTTTGGATGTTTTGTACGCAGCAATATTTTGTTTGTTTTCGATCTATGCTATGAAGGTAAAGTCATTGTTTGCCTCCAACCTTTGTTGGTGTTGAACAGTTTCGTTTGTTTGAAGTTCGATATTTGTTTTGTGCTAGAAGCTCAGGGGCAGATGAGATGAAGCAAGCAATTTGTGCGGAAATATTGACGTCCAGGATGTGTGTTGTGTTTCCAAAGATACAAGATGAACTGATACCTCAGATGTAGTCTGTGTTCGCTTGGGGAGACAGAATGGTTCTCCGCAAACTTTTCAGGCAGTGGCAGCACTGGAACTTTTGTTCTGTTGATTTGCGAATCTCCTGCGCGATGCCACTTGGCGCATAGGTCCGCTTTCGGGCACCTAATCACTTCCAATCTCAGAAAGATCATTTGGAATAACTGGGCTTCAGTCCCGTCCTCATTTTATTTGATTTATTATGATCTATTTATATTTTCACATACGCCTGTCCAAATATCAGAATCAGTGTGAAGTTAAGTTGAAATTCAGCTCCTTCACGCTATAGAACAGATTCCCTTGGATTAGCTCAGTGATGTTGAATGGGCAATGTCGAGCACATCACTGTTGTGGCTTTGACCATGACTTTTCAATCCACGAACTGCAGTTCTCTGGAGCAACGTGGGAGGCCAAGACAGAAAGCCTTTGCAGCTCGGCGCGAATAGCTGTAACAAGGGTGTGGACTGCCTTTCCACTGGGCAGAAGGCAGGTGGTCACCGTCACAGCCAATGGCGGCATTTTAAGTGCGATGTTATGGAAGGATCGGAGTAAGCTCCAAGGATTTTTTTGGATCCAGATCTTGAATCTCATGGATCCGTTGCTTCATACCAGTAGTGTGGGATACTTTTTGTAAAGCATTTACAATCGATGGTAGCGCGTCGCTATGGCTTATTTTGAATTTGCGACTCGCATCTTCTATCGACCAGTTGCGGTGGCCGCAGGCTTCTTTTGTCCAAAGTATTGTGGTCCCTTCTAGCTTCAGCTGCTTGTCGGAACACTTGTAGATCGCATGTGAACTTGTGCAATGACCCTTCGGATGTTGTTCAAGAGAAATTTGCGACAAATTGCCTTGGTAACCTTATATCATCTTTTATCTTTGGCTATCCACGTAGGATCCACCTCATGTCATGTGGTCTGAATCAAGATAAAAGAAGCTTGAAGGTGCCAGTTTACCGCATCCGAGGCTTGCATGGCGTCAGAGTGGAAACGTTTTCAGATGCATCCTGGACACTGGATAGCCTGCAGGCAGCGCTGCAGATATCCATAGTGGACGGACAAAGAGCACTGAATGTGCTCAGAAGACCTTTCGAACTCTGTAACGAACATTTTTCATCCAAACCTGAATCTGCGCTGGAGTGAGCTCTGTTCATTTGGTCAAACACATTGCTTTAGCTGTTAGCTTTAGCTGCTTTACTTGCTCAAGTTCACTTGGAGGACAATGGTCTCAATGTCATTTTATCCCTGCAAAGCACTCGCAGGTGACTGTTGATGGTCAAGAGGGCCACTTTGTTGGGGGAGCAACTGTGGACAAATTGCGGCCTTTGTTCTTCAGCGTGGGCTGCGTCACGCAGGATGCTAGTTAGATAGTCTGACAAGGGCTTGGGAAGAGGTTGATCGAAAGGGCTTCGGCCAGGGTGTGTGGTTGGACTCTTTTTTGTAGAGCCCTTCTTTATTGGAGAGTCTTTGCTTGCCTACATGGGAGCGTCTTTATACTTCTTTATATATATAATGGATTGACATTCCCAGAAAAGAATCGGAAGAAAACATACCCAGTTCAAAAAAGCTTGCATATCCATATCAGAAGGGCAGCAGAAAGGAATTCCAAGCAAACGTGAAACAGGTTCCCCTCCAGCCCATACTAGATCATCTAGTATCTAGAATGTAAATATACGTAGTACATACACATATATACACA
Source organism: Breviolum minutum Mf 1.05b.01 (assembly GCA_000507305.1). Taxonomy (NCBI): domain Eukaryota; class Dinophyceae; order Suessiales; family Symbiodiniaceae; genus Breviolum; species Breviolum minutum. Next base: position 68,052 of record DF241369.1, on the reverse strand, counting down.
TATATACATATATTTATACTTATGTATACTGTACACATGAAATTTAAATGATAGATTGCATCTTCCCTCATGGACTTGGCGTGCTTCGGATGTCCTGCAGGACACCAGTCCAATGGTGCCGGGAGGCACGCCTTGCTTCACAAAGTGCGTACACAGCGATAGGGACTTTTGTTATGTTGATGAAGATGCTCAGCTTAGAGATGGGCCAAGCTTGACATGCAGCATGTGACTGGAACTGTGATGAAACTTAGAGTCGATGCACATTGCACCTGGCACCAGCCACTTTGTGGGTCACTTTACATCTGCCACCATAGATCATAGATCATCATAGAGCAATTGCTGCCACCAAGGAAAAGACAAAGTGGGGACACTTGGATTGAATTCTGGAGTCTGCGCCTATTCTTGTTGCTGTTTTATTCAAGCTGTTGTTATGTGGGAACTTGCAGTCTTCTCTTCTTGCTATTTCTTGCTATCCACCCACACAAGCAGCAGCAAACTTGATATGAATCACAGTTGACCTGCAAAAAGAATCGCATTTTTCCAAATATGACAAGGAGAGAGTCTCTCGCTCTGCTTTTCCTCTTCCTCTTCAATGCAATGATTGGGAACTAGTCACTGAGGGCAACATGTAACAACTGAGAGAAAGGAGTTTCCCAGGTAAAAATTTGGGTTGGCAAACTGCCGGATCCATGAACCATCCCAAACATATTTTTGGAAGGCCCAGCACTTTGAATTTGTGAATGAGCTGAGATATGCATACACAGGAATTTGATCTCAAACCCACCTATGAAAGGAAAATTCAGGTCTATATATTGAAGCACCTTTGAACTTTGAACTATGGAATTGAGGATAAAGATTGCCAGGCAAGAATTTGGATAGTTGCCAGCAACTTGAGGAGCGCATGAAAAAGGCCTACGTTGAAGCAGAATCAAGGAATGTATTGAAATACTGAAACACAATATGAAATATGAAAAACGGAAACTTAAACCAATGAACCAAAATTAGTTGCAGAATCATTCGCTGAGGGATTCCAGAGCCCAACTATGACCTAATATTCTACTTATTGTAGAACGAAAGAGGTAACCGTGCTGGTAGTGGGCAAAATTGACATCAAGAATAACGAGGCAGCAGACATTATCTCCTGACCAAGTTTGCTGCTTCACAAACCTTCAAGTTTCAATTCATCTCTTTGGTATTTCTATGTATTTCTTAGATATGCTCGTTTGATCTCGTTTGGCATATTAGAGTGCACACTTTGGCCGCAAGTACTTCAGATGCGAGGTTATTGCTCTGCAGCATGTGCAGTGAAAGAGCACCAGATGAAGGTGGGATGTAGAGTGGTTTAGTCAAGTACGGTTCAGTGCTTTTTTCCCTAGCTGGTGTCATTAATTCTGTCTCACCAAATTCAGTCGGCAGGAGATGTCATTTCTGCTTCAGTTTTGGCAGAGAGTTCAGTACCTGGCAGATGTCTTTTGAAGCATAGGTTCATGAACATGTCATCTCCACTGGAGGTGAAGTCAGAGATGACATGCGCCGAGCTGAATTGGCCTACACGTCACCCTGCGTGCACTTAAGACTTACGCAATGTCACAATCTTAAGCCTGTTCAAACGAAGTACTGTTGAGCCAGCTATGTAGCTGGCTCGAAATTTGCCTTGCCACCTAGATCCAAAGTTGCATATTATGACGTGACTCCCGGAGCTGAACACAAGGCTCTCAGTACAATGATGATGGAGCAGTTTGTGCGGCAAGTTCAGACCGGCCGCTTAAGGGTTGCAGTGGTCACGTTACATGGAGTTCGGCGCAGAAAACTTGCAAGGCGAGTCGGCAGTGAGCACCGACTGCAACACAAGAACAAGCATTCAGCGCAGGAATTGGTTGTTTGGTTTGGACCTGGAGATGAAAAGCTGCCTTGGCTCTTTTTGACACAGGAAGTGGGCGCCCGGCTTTGCACACAAGAGGAACTCGAGGCTGATGAAGCTGCAGGCCAGCCATTGTTGTCTTGTGGCACCTGAATTTCCTTAGTCAAGAAATGAGAGGGTGGACTGGTGGACGGCTTAAATTCAGAGTACTTCAAACGTTGTAATGATACTTCGATATCGGACAAAAGGCCCGCTGCGCGGCAGGGGCCGCGCGCACCAAGGTCAAAGACTTGCCAGGGTGGGGTGTTGGGTGTATCAGCAGCATCTCCACAACAAAGACATTATTTGCCGTGTCTTATTGGTGTCCAAAGCAACACTCCATTTACACGGTTTCTTGGCCCTCGTGCAAAAAATACTGATACTTGCAGTCTCTTAGAGCCGCGTTTTCTCCTATCCTATCACTGTTAGGTCCTAGGTGACAAGCAAAAATACCGAGGATAGCAGTACTGCGACAGTCCAAAATTTCTGCTCTTTTTCCAGCCCAAAATCAACCCTGCAATTTTTTACGGCCACTCTGCCGGACTCGAAATATGGCAAGATGCCAAAATGTGCCTAAAATGTGCCCAAAATGTGCCACAATTTCATCTCGGATTATCACCACATAAGTTCTATATAGACTGCAAAAATGGGAGTAGACCAAAACCATCCCCAAATGCGGCAGCATTTTAAAAGATACCCATGTGTTCATGTGCATAAAAAGGCCTCCTCTAGCTAAAGGCGGAAGCACGCTCTCTTACACCTACCGGTGGGCAGATTTTTGGTGTTGTAACAAGGACATTGATAGGGGTGCTCGCGCTGCCTTAAAACCGACTCTAGCAAACCTAAGGCTAAGTCTCCAAGCCAAATTTGCAGAAACGCGGAGGATCTAAAGCTCCCCGGAGTGAACAAGACTTGAGAAAAATGAACAACTTGGAACTTCTTGGCAAGGTCAAGGGAGGAGGCTTTCTACCAGAGGGAGCCTCAACCCTTTTCAGTCTTTGGCTAAATTCAGATCTCAACTTTGTCAATATGATCGTCATCTTATTTCTTATTTTGGACGGCAATGAGGTTTTGTCTATTCAAACCAGCACAACCAGCGCATTCCTGAATGTCAGGAAGCGGCTGCGGCATGGACCAGAATCATGTTTGGTCTTCAAGCAAATGTGGAACCAATCAATTTATGGCAGTGGCAGGAGCTACACGCTATCAGGTTGGGTTCTGAATATGCCGGCATCATACAAACATATTGTGAGACACTGTCGTGTCCTCTCTTGGCAAAGAATCTTGTAGCACACAGTTCTACCCTTCCTGGATTTTTTGTGCTTTGCTGTTGTCTAGGCAGAATTGGCTCCCAGATGCACTGTGGCAGATGTCCCTTGGCAGCCTTTTCTTGCCTCAATATGCTGAAGCAATCAGTCACAATCACTCATGCCAAAAGGCAACAGGCCACAGGTTCAGCTTTATTACAAAGGAAAAAACCCAGTCTTTATACATTTCTGGTCACGACATTGAGTCGAAGCAGGTAGAAACATCCAGTTCAGAATCATTTAAGGTGACAGCTTCAAAGGTTTTCTTCTCTGAGTCCTGCAGATGTATTGTTGTGAAGGGCATGCAAGCGTCAAGCTACCCGACTTGTCGTCCGAATTTGGCATCTTTCGAACGTTCAGGAGCCCTTGGCCTGCACACGGTGCTGTGCTGATGCCCTTATCCTGAAGATTGGCTTCAGCCGCGAAGACCGAGACACCCACAGCTTGCCGTCTGGGCTGCTTCTTGACCAGCAAACTGGCAAATTGTGCTGTCTTGGGCTTGTGTACTTTGACAGGTTCGGATGCTAGGAGAGTCATGTGGTTGCTCTGTAAACATTGTACAGTAATGTCAAGTATACAAATTACATGGGTGTACATTTGTCAGATTTTGTCAGCATTATCTGGCCATCCTCCACGCAATGGTGTGTTGGGTGGTAGTAGTGCTTACAGTATCAATTGTGCTGTACTGCACTGCTGCAGCTAGTATCATTGCTTCTAGTACAAGTACTATGACTACATAGTAGTTGTGACGATATTTGGGGGGACCAAGAACGTGGAACCATGATCCATTGAGATTCCCGTATTTGCTGGATGGCATGCAGCAATGCAAGCTCATCTCTTTTCCGCAGGAACACAGAGAATCCAGGTGGTTTGATGAACTGGGTCGTCGTTTCAGGACGGTTCAAGATCCGTTGAGCAACAGGATACTGTCAAGCATGGTTTCATGCGACTATATACAATATGAAGATCTGATGAGATTGAAGGTTGAGATTGTGGTCCCTGCTTGCTTAGCCTTGTGGGGAAGGGCTTCCGAGTCTTATTCTAGTCCAATAGCCGGGCAGGATATCTGGTCTGTTCTATCAATCCTTTAAGGTCCAAACGTCTGTGTCTTGAGAACAGACATTCCTTGCACTTGAGAGTACCTGGTGGTCTAGAAAGGGGTTCTAGTCTAGTTGTAGACTTGATTCGGTATGGTACTCTGTGATCAGGAGTGGCACATCACACATTGTCAAAAATGGCAGAAAAAACGGGAAACCAATCGAAACAATGTTCTGGTTTGCATGTCACTTAGTGCAGTAGAATCAGAAACTTTGAGTACCTTAGCGCCTCAGTGCAGGAACCAACTGGGAAGGGCAGCCTGGTTTCTTTCTTCAGAGCGGTATGCATGGAAGACTTGCACCACGAAATTCTCAGCATCTTGATGTGATGCTCTCAGGCAGGGAATGGAAACTTATCCTTGTTCTTTAAGCCAGTTTGTCATGCTTTCTTTATCAATGTTTTGTGGCTATGGCTTCCTTTGATGAGGCGTCCGCACTGCACCACGCGGTGGAATCATACAATTCTACTACCGAATTGAGAGTGAGAGGCGGGTTGACACGCTCCGCTTTTTTATTGATGAGACTTGACAAAGAGATTCATTATGGAGACAAACTTGAGCAGAGACAAAGGCGAGGCACAATCTTGAAGGACGGAATTGAAAGTGAAAGGCAGGGTTCTCTACGATGCTTTGAGTATGTTCAAGTAATTTCAAAGTTTCTGACATGTTGGAACTGACTTGTAAGCGCACGTCCAGACCAAGGAAATGGAACAAACAAGCCATGGCTTCCCAGCATCAGGGAAGATCTTGTGGACCCAAGTCAGCTTTTCATTTTCTGGGTCTCGCCTGCTGTCACACAATTTCAGATGGCGGTATGAGATCTTTGGTATGCATGGAGAAAGCATTTCTGAGTTGTTCAAATGTAAAGAAGTGTAAAGATAGCCTTTTTTGATTGAAGTTGATGTTTTTTGAAGTTGTTGAAGTTATTTGTAGTTTGTTTCGGTAAGGAAAGATGGTTCGAATTCGATCGGTGCAGATGTTGCTTGCATCGATGCGATTGTGGTGCACGGCATTCGTGGCCTCGAAATCGAATGAAATCCTGCGAAGAGCTTCGTTGAGAATCTCTACCCCCTGCCACTTCTGCCACTTGGAGGAAAGATGCTTTGGGTGCATGCTTTGGCAAGAGGTTTTAGGGTTTGTTTTTTTTGTTGTTTGTTGGTTTGTTTGGTTGGTTGTTGGTTGTTGGTTGTAGGTTGGTATTTTGTTGTTTGTTGGGTGTTTGTTGTTAAGTGTTGTTATGGTGATGGTAATGACAATAATGGTGGACAGTGTGCTGCGTATTTTATGTCAGCTTTAGAAGAGATTTTTATGTCATTCCGTCATTCCACAGAATCAAGGTTCAAAGGAGGCGGCGGCTTAATTCTCGCTTGAGAATTTTCCTGCAGGCTATGGATTGACTTCAAAACCTGCATGGGTGACGGTGACAGCATTGCACTTTGAAGCAGGCTCTGAAGTCATCATCAAAAGTTTCTCTTCACAGACATTGTTGCAAGAAGGAAGGATGAACTGCACCAGACTAGGCGCACCTGCAAGAAAACGACGTAACGGAGGTCAACTGGTGATGCAATCGTTATATGGAACAACTTCACACGCGCCGCGAAGCTCATAAATTGCTGGACGGCTTCAGCCTTGGGCTGAGAGGGGAATGAAATTATGATAAGTTGTGTATCAATCCAGCAGCATGGACGGTGTCCAAGATTGAGCCCATTCGGTCGTTCACGAAGACATGCAAGAACAAGTACTGTATCATAAATGCTGCGATGATCAATTTGTACAGACAGTGCGGCGTCAACATGTGTTGAGATGTACAAATCTTCCTAGGCTGCAGTTTGTTAAATGTTCCTCAATGCTTCGTTTGTGTCACAAAGCTTCGGTCAAACAGTGAGCGACGGATGATTTATTGATTTATGGGGTGGATATGCGGGAAGTGGTTGTTCAGCTGCTTGAGGGGCTACAGGCCCTCCAAGCTTCAAACATTTTCGAAGATTTCTTGAAAGTCTTCAAGTCAGAAACTGCATTTTAATGTGTCTATTTATGCCTAACGATGCCTGAAGCAGTTGGGCGTCAGGCCAGGACGACCCGCCAAAACTGAGAAGGCTGGTAGGCGAGGTCCGGTGCAATGCACCGCGAGTCTTGAGACATCTTGGCACTTTCAGGATTTGGACTTTGACAGTTTCCAATGATTTTGACAGTTTGAAGGGTTTTTCCATTGACAGGACTCGCACTCATGCACTCAACCCTGACAACTTCAGCGATGTCTGTGACCAGACCGGTGTCACTCTGAACCGCTACATGATTGAGGTGCCGACATAGTCCGGTCTTGGTGTTAACTGTTGACGGCTCTGAGAGCTAAGGACGATAATAAGATCTGTTCTCTCCATCTCTGTCCTACCGTCAGGCAAACAGACAAGGTGTAGTTGACACGGACATCCTATCAGTGGCTCTCTCAGGACTTTGGATTGCAATGATTTTGTCACAGTTTGGTATGCTTTGTCATAAATTGCAATATTTGTCATATTTCGTCATATTTTGGCATGTCTTGTTATGTTCACTTTGCAAGACATGTGCATTTGAGTATCTTTGCTTTGAACGTTTCCACCTTCAGCCGAAACCAGGTCATGAACTCCATTCGAGAGGCTGGGAACACCAACAGAGTAGCTAACAAGTCACAGACTTTTGTTGCGAAGCTGAAACTATCCTTTCCCAAGTTCAAGTTCTCCATGTTTTTCTCTTCTTTGAATCCAATCAGCTTGATTCTGCTTTCGAGCGAACTGTTGCCAGTTGAGAATGTTGGTCAGTGTGGCAAGGCTCAGCCTCCTTTAGCCACTTTAGCCCTCGTCAGGCCACAAAAGTCATCTCGAAACTGGTCAACACAGCTCCGCTGGCACAGGCTGCAGACTTGTGTACCGCGCTGTGTTGTTTGGATCTGTTTGGTACTCAGAGTGCTTGCATTTGGTGCCTGCAGGCAGAACTTCTGGGCCTGGAGGGTGCCATCAATGTGCAGGGCGAGGTGCTTCAACACTTTGATAGAATCATCAAAAGGTTTACAGGGATGGAACAGTTTTCGAATTTAGGGACTAAATTTAGAGTGCAACGGTGAGCATTCAATCAAGGCATAAGCAAACATACTCCAGTTTGTGGAGAGTGGTGTGACTTGTTGACAGGACCAAAAAAAGCTTGACGTAATTACAAACGATGTCTTGAAGAAGGCCATCTCTGCGTCGCAAAGCTTTGCCAGGTTGCAAGCGCTAACTTTGTTTGAGCATTCAAACATTCTGCAAGGGCCAATGATGATGTTTCCGGAATTTCCGCCGTTACACCGTGTCTTACCAACATCTGGGAACATGGAAAACATCAGACACAACTTGAATGTTGTCGCTTTGTCGTGCTTTGTGGCCATGTCCAGGCATTGAGGTATACCGGAAAGCTGGGCACCATGGCTTCTGAGGAGGAGGATATGCCAGTGAATGCAGCTTTGTCGCTGGAGGAGCGAATTGACAGAAAGTCATGAGATGCACTAGGCCAACATTCCTATTTGTTGCACAATTTGACGTGTCCAGCTGTAACTGTGATGATATGTTCGAACTTGTTCTGTGTTGTGTTTATTTGAAAGCTCTGGTCAACTTGCGTCTTGTCACGTCCAACCACTTGTTCAAGTCCTCTCGAAAGCCTGTTCCCTTTTCCATTCAACTTCGAACTTCTTCCAGTAGGTTTTATTCTTGTGCTTAGTCTTCGTTTCCTGCAATTCTTTGTTTGACTAAACGTTGATATTTCTTAATCCGCTGTTGACTAGTTGATCTATGTTGATCTTGTTATTGGCCCTACCGTGGTTCACCTCCCACCCTGCCAGACTACAGCATCTGGCACTGTTCTGTCCGACACCGGAAAGTATGCTGCTGGGTCTGAAACATGCTGCAAGCGGGATTGCATGGAGAGTGCGGAAACAATGACAGTTCGAAGGGCGAAAAAGGAGAAGTCAGAAGAAGCAGTCTTATCTTCTATTCCATCGATTTTTACATTGTACAGATGCAACTGATGGGTCGGATACTGTATTCCATGATATTCATCACAATGCATTAATTATGTACAATGTGCGTCGTTATCTAAGAGTCTTAAGAGTAATAGTTCTTGCACAAGTAGTGTCTTTCTTCAAGAACTGAGGTGTGTGTGTCCAGCACTCAGAGATGCAAACATGTAAACTCAGTCTTGAGACTTGGACATGTGAAAGTGGGCTTGCATACAACTTATGAGTCTTGGTCGTTCTCAGGTCAGTCTTTCCATTCAAGAAAGATTGTAGGATTGCGACGACGTGAGGTTTGACCCACTGGATGGAAGCAGCAATGTGGATGCTGGCATTGCTGTTGGTACCATTTTCGGAATCTTCAAGGCTCGTTTGCTTGACAGGAGTTGTTCGTGAAGTAGCTGGCATGTGTATCTACAGCCTATCAGGAATCTGAAGAGACCAATGCCGTTTGTGACCTGCCGGCGAACATCAAGGACTTTGTGACTTTTGTGACGTTTTCATATTGGAATTCCAAATTTGGCCGACGTTCTGAATTCCCTTTATTTTCAGGACTTGGATGTGGACCAAGTTTCCTGCCTTGCTGCAACTTTGCAGCCCGGCAAGGCGCAGATAGGTCAAAGTGACAAAGTGAAACATTCAGCTTTGGAGCCTCAATAATTTTGTTTCATGTCAGTCAAGACAAACGCAGAAAATGAAGCAGGGGGCTCACTCCAAATCACTTCTGAGACTAAAATCTGAATTGAATTTATTGCAGCCTGTCACGATGCCGCCCTGCCCACTGCACACTGATACAAGTATATAGATAATGTGAAGTTGCTCATGGCAACAGCCCGAAAGTGAGCATGTACATAGCTGCGCGCAAGGCCCTTGTGGCTGCAGGCTACGTGCTCTACAGCTGCTCCACTGAATTGGTCTTCACGTTGGGAAGGCTTGCACATGAACTGGGAAAACATGTAAAACTTTATACATCTGGCAACTTGGCAACCCAAACCTCGTTTTTACTTCCAGGGGCGTTGTTGGCTTCACTCTTGACAGCTCTATTGGAGAGTATGTGCTGACCCGTCCCAGCATCGAGTAACTTGGCTTGAAAGCCGGTGTAGAATCCCTCCGGTGGACCCATGGATCCCTGCTTCGGTTTTTGAGCTCAACTCAGAGTTAGGATGACTCAAGGCTCAATAGTGCAAAGTGTTTGCAGCCTGTTTTGTAGACTTTGAATTCCTCCCAATTCTGGGCCTCCGGCAAATTTCTGCTTTTGACCTTGGTTTTGAATGCTTCTGCGGCAAACGCTGCTTCAAAGCAACATTTGTATGGAGACTTCGCACTTGAACATTTGGTGGTAGCTTGATTGGAACTGGATCTCAACGCGAAATTTCACCTTGTTGCACCATGTTGTCGTTTCGTGTAAGAGTATCCTTTGCTCCAAGGAGCAGCACCAGGTCACCATGCCTAATTATGTTGACTAGAAAACTTGTTTTGCACATGCAATACACGCATTGTGAATTTGCACTTGCGACAAAGAGAGCTTTTGTTGTTTTCAGAGCCACTTTGCAACTGAAATGCTTTGCTACTAAACGTTTCCACCCGCCCCTGTTTTGCCCATTGCTTGGCATTGCTACGACAGACCGGGGCTTTGCTTTGCAGGTTGCAATGTTTTGAAGTGACTTGCTTGTTCATTGCTCAACAAGTTCAGGTGAGCAGCCTCTGAACCACCAAGAAGTTAGCCCAGTTAGCCAATTATAGCAAATTCAAATTTTCTTGTCAAGTTACGCAAGCTGCTGTGGAGCCACAAATCCTTTGGCGTATTTTGGTTTCCAGCTTCGTCACCCAAGGATTCCCAGCCGTGGAAAGATCTACTCTTGCAATGAGGTCGGGAAAACTGATCTTCTCTTTTAAATTCTTTAAATCTGTGCTTCCAAAAGTGCACAAGCTCAAAGTCCTACTGTAACTTTTCCGGCCGTGTAGTAGAATTCCATGTCAATCTCAGCCTCACCCAGAATGATCTACAGCACCAAGACTTTTGAAGTACTCCGCCAATAGATCAAGACGCTGTACTCGTGACAGGCAAATATTGAAAACTGGGACGAGCCCTTCCAAGATTACATTAAGGACCGAAGCTTAAGTCGCTCTGGCAAAGCAATATCTGGGAGCCTGGCTCGCCGTTCATATTGTTTTCGTCAATTGCGAATATTTGCCATAAAACCTTGGCAAGGTTTCAGGATTGCGAGTTGTTTGTCCAAACAACAAGTAACTGATCTGAACCTATTAGTTTTGGAGGCAGGTTGATACATTTGCTCTGTTCGCCGCAGCAACAGTTTGGGCTCCATCTTCGCAGAGTTCAAACGGCATCTGCAAAAGTGCGTGGTGTTCACCATGAATAAGAGATTGAGAATACTGTTCTTTTCCAATACTACACATCGTCACATCTAAGTTCCATAACGCAGCAGATATAGAGTCACTTTGCAATGGTTGATTGTCTTGAATTCGTTCCGGTAACTGTGCCGCCTTTCTCGTTTCTTGATCTCGGCCTGCCTACCGCTTCATGGTTGACTTGGCAAAAGTCTTCAAGGTCTATGCCACGCAGAATGGCACCATGTCTCAAGCTGCCAGTTTTTTGAGTGCCAAGAACTTTAATCCTTAAAACATCAACGACTAATGGAGCAGCCGGTGCTAGCATTCTCCTGTCACACAAGCTCACGGAGAATTTGGGTGATCTCGCCAGTTTTACTGACAAGGCATGGACATCCGTGGTTTCATCAAGAGCATGAAAGACAGCGGCTTGCTGGATGAGCACTTTACGAAGGCCCTAAATTGCAAAATGCTGGGCATTGAGTGAATGTTCGCACTTTGCTGATGCAGTAGAAAGCTATCCGAAAAGCGACTTCATGCTCTGAAGTTTTGTTGCATGGAGGCCTGGGATTGGGATGTTTTAATCACACAGGTTGATGCAGACCTGGCTTTTTGCAAGTGCACCCGCCACACACGAAAGATTGGCTTCGAGGACCGAGTCAAAGCTGGACGAACTTTTGTAGCTCCGTCAATACGATCCACCTGGCAGGATTTTGAGTACATTCTGAAATGCATTGCAAGGCCTCTGCTTTAACATGGTTTGACCAACTTTGATCAGAAGTGTATTGGATAGTAATGGATATGAATGATATGAATGATATGAATGATATGAATACTGTATGTGATCTGTGATGTGTCAAAAGGTGTCATGTGTGCGGGCTCCAGGCGGCGGTCTGTTAGCGAACAAGCAGTCTTTGAACAACTTGCTGCTGTAGCCGCTCCAGTGAGTCGCCCAGAGGCAAGGCACAAAGTGTATGGCATGCTGCACTTAATCCATGTCAAAGCAATTACTGATATACATATATTAATGAATAAAACAAACAATATATAGTATCAGTATAAATGAATAAATATGAATACAGACTGTATACATATTGAAACATACACTTATAACTTTAACATAGTTTACAATGGGTGAGGTTTGAAAATACGAAGCTTGCTTCGGTGGATTAAAGACTGTGAAGCGTTCCTTGGTCTCAGCCCCACAGAAATACAGGTTTAGTAAAGGCGTTCGATCCCACCTTATCCCTTAGTGAAGCATTTGCAAATCGTTCATTTGGGACTTGTCGGTGGGACATTGGACGTGATATTGCAGAGTCGCCAGGAGAAGCGCGTGGCTGGCCCTGAGCGATTTTTCAGTGACATTACGACATACACTGGCGTCCACAGGCAAGGGTTTTGCCCTAAATTTGAACTGCTCCCTTTTCAAAGATTGAATTTGCTCATCGAACAGTCTGACGACTTGGATCGCAGCTTTAGTGGTTTGATTCTGCGCTTTGAAGGCGTGCGAGAATGGAGATAGACAATGCCACAACATCGCAGCCAAGACGTGCAGTGAGGACGTGCAGTCACGACATACTGTACAAAATAACAAGCTTGTTAATATGTATGATCTGGTTATACTGTTGGCGACTTGTTTTGGTACAGAGGGGTGTATTTTGGACGAGGCTGGAATCGTTCCAATCATTTAGCAACCTCTCGCGTTCGCAATGGGTCTCGTGCTTCAATGAGTGTCTTTGGGTCTTTGGATCTCTGCGAGTAGAAGTTCCAGCAATATGAGGGAGAGCTTCAATCTACATACCAGTGGTTCCAAGACAGCTTGTTTTTCATGCTTCCTTTGTCGGTTTCTGAACTTTCACTCGATTTCTTTTTTCTGGAAGGGTCTGTCACCAAGTTCTGTGTGGTGACTGTTTTCTATACCGTCCATTGCCTTTACATTGTAAACTTATGTAAACTTTACATGCCTACGTTGTATTTTCCATGCAGGTTAAAAAACAGTGCTTGTCAGGACAGGAGCTCGATCGGCATCACCACGGGGGCCTGAGCGCTTCTTCTATGATACTTGCCAAGCAGAACGGGATTGTCAAAATGTGGGGTTGGAAAGTCAATCCCAATTTGTGGAGATGCAAAATTTGCTGATTCTCGGATTAGTCCTGGAACCTGCCCTGCATGAATCAGTCTGTCGCTCAGCTCCAATGCTTGTTGTCCTGCACCAGGACAAGTCCACCTACACCGGCACGCACCGAAATGGTGGCCCAACAGTTCCTGGACACCATGATGCATGTATGAAATGTATTTGGACAAAGCCTCACCATTTCAAGACTATTTTGATAGGCCAATGATTGTGACTATTTTCACATGTCTCCTAGATGTGCATCGTGCAATTATCATGTCGAGGTGATGGGCAATGGACTGCCGAAGGAGGGCTTCAAAGACCTGAGTGAGGTAGGGTTGAGGTGCCCCAAGTTTGCAGAAGATGCTGCACATCTGAAATGCTAGCAAAGCAATTTCAATATGACTCGTTGGGTGTGTAATTGTCCTATAGGACTTGGCACTGTCCCAAACTGCATGGTGGACCTCACCGTGCCAAAGTTTCCATCACAAAAAATGCCATCTGCTCCACACATGCTTATTTGACTGAAGTCTTGAAGTCTCTGTGAAGAGATTTAAATCTAAATATTTGAACGATTTTAAACGATTTTCCGTTGAAGACCTCTTCGGTGTCAGGGCTGAAACATCCAAGCCACGACGCCGTGCTCAGTCTGCACAGCCCGAGCGACGGGAATCCGCGGAGCACCTCAGGAAAGAGGCGAGTGTGGGAAGCACAGAGCAAGTGTCAAAAATTTGAAGTTTTTTTTTGAAACAAGACAATTACAGTGACCGTATTAAAATACCAATCAGATTGTGTAGCAATACGTAACATGGAACATACAGAAAGTTTGGACAGCAAAGGTGCAGAACTCTCAAGGTGGAAAGTAGGCATATGATGCGTTCGATGATGGGGATCATCCTCCTGATCTGCAAGCAGCTGCTACTGTATATTTTCTTTACTTTTCGCTTTGATACAGATTTTTCAGCGTTTTCTGCGAGGCCTGTACAGAGCAAGAGGCTCCTGGACAGGTGCCAATTGTCCGATTCGTTGCCTTGGGGAAGTGCATTGGTTTTCCGAAAAGCAAATTCAATTTTCATATTTTCCATATTTGGTTGTGCTGGAGGCCTCCTGTGCTTCGCTGCCAATCTTGCTAGGACAATCCAGGCAGGGTGGTCTTTGATTGCCCTCGAGACAAAATTCATAGAATCGGTTAAAACCCACAGTCTTGAGCAAAAAAAGGCTCCCCCGAACTAAAGCCAAGCTTGCGTTCAACTACGCTGGAAGCATCACGCGTTGGTCCGGGTGGATGTTTGGGATCAGCTTACACTGAAGCATCGCAGATACAGCAACCGTGATGCAAATGATTTGAAGCCTTGCAAATTACCCTTTGCTCCCGACAAACCGACAGGCAGTCAGCACCTGCAAAGACTCCAAAAGACTTCAAAGGACTGGTTCTTTTTGCCAGTAGATTCCAAAAAAGGCGTTAGGTCGGGAAGTGGGACTCGGATGATGCACTTTGAACGAGAGTGATTGCCTGTGTGGGTAGAACAGCTCAATGCAGGAAAGTACGTCCAGAAAGAACTCAGCGCAGCATCTCTTATTGGCATCTAGGCTTCAGTTATGCAAGTATCAAGGTTGGTCAAGGATTTGTGAACTTGTAATGGCCGGTGGCGCTCACATTTTCGGACTTTTCCATCTCTTGACATCAAGGGGTCTGGCATTGTAGAGTTTTAGAACATACATAAGACATGGATTTTTGTTTAGGCCATCCATTTTTGAAAAGAGCAAGCCAAGCTGAGCATTTGTACTTCTTTAAGAGAGTATTTGTGTATGTTGGTCGCTGAGAGGAAGAAGTGACTCAAAAGTGACTCTCCGACGCTCCTCATTGAAAACCCTTGAAATGTTCAGACATTTGTGTGCTTCCAATGCTAGCGGCACTTGCAACTCCGCTCAGGCACCCGCTTCATCCCTGTAAGCCCAGTTCTGCCGTCTTCTTTGGACCTCAGTGCCGCTTGGCAGACGCAAGTTGACCAAGTAAGTTCGAATGAGACCAGGTGTGAGCTTAGAGCCTTAGATGAAGTCAAGCTAGAATTAGATCCAATCTAAACAGATTGAGTAGGTGAGTTTCCTGCTGCATGTTCAAGACTTCGATCATCAATGTTCACTTTCACAACGCGGAGTTTTTTCAGTGAACATTGTGCATTACATCATGACACAACAAGGGGAAACATGGAAACAAAATTGCCACTTCCAGCAGCGAAATCTGTAGGTGGGGAGCATTCCCAGCAGTCTTCTGGAGTCGAGTGACTGACATGACTGACACAGGTTACAAGCCAGTGTTGATTTGATCTCATGTGGTACCAATACACATGAGAAATTGGTGTTTGAAAGCATTGGTTTGTCTGGTTTGACATCATGGAATTTCCACGCAGCTGCAAGTGCTGGAAGGGAATCTTGTAAATTTGTTTGCAATTCATGGCCCAAAAGCCCAAAGGGGCTCATTGCCATGGCAACACCTCAAAGCTTTGAAAGTGGTGAAAGCCACGATATGAGATGCCAAAAGTGGCCGGTTCATTTAACTCTCAAAACTGGGGGTTGAGCCAGCAGATTTGAGGCTTTCTGAGCAGACCAGATAAAACCAAATCAAGGCCAGGTATAGGTAGTTTCATGTCATAATATTTGACTTCTTTGATTTCAATCTTCTACCGAAGGGTGTGCCTTTTTACTCTGCTGTCTTTCTGAGCTTCGTGGCAGACAGAATTGATCTTGCTGAAGACCCACTCTTTGTCAAATGACAGTGGGATTTCGGAGAGATGAGCTAAATCTCGCAACGTGGGGCCCGGGATGCGAAAAGAATGCCGCGCACTGACCGTGCCTACTTGCCATGTATTTCAAGATAGCGTCGCATCGTCCAGTGCTTGTGCAGCACTTATCTCCTTGCAGGACATCCAAAACGGGAATTGTGAGACTGGAAACAAGTATTCCCTTCGCTACATTGGGTATGTCACTCAGTTGTGGTTGTTGTTGTCCTTGCTGCATCTTGAGGCAACTTGATTGGAAGTCATACCGCAGCAGCAGCAGGTCTTTCCGAGAGTAGTAGAAGTATATCCCGGCCCCAATAATGCCTGATATCCGAATGTGATCCATCATGAATGGTTGTGACTGGTGCCTCAAGAAGGTGTAGAGCATGGAAAAGGCATCAAGGAGTTGGTTCTTGCAAAGCTTGTAATTTAGTTTACATAGATTTTCACCACGAACTTGGTGCAGAAAATAGGTGGCAAGCGAGAAACGAGGAGGAGGAGAAAGCACTGGAGCAGTGGAGATACATACAGACATGTATACAATAATGGTACCTCTCAAAGCCCACCTGCTCGATTTCACGTGACGTGACGAAATGGATGCATTTTCAGCTTGTTTCGATGGCATGGCGATTTAGCAGTACGACTCAGTATGACCACCTTAGCAAACGCTTACTGGTAAATCCGGCCTTAGGTCAATGGTTGGTGACGTGCACCGCACTCTTCTGTACGGCGGCCTCTTTGCCTATCCAGCAGACGCCAAGAACAAGGACACGCTGTTGACTTGGGCCAAATTGCTCTCTTCCACTCAGCAAAGCTCTGCAGTAGTATACACAAGTTATATTACGTATATACAGAATAGTATGTATGCCGCATGCCATTGCCTACCACTCTTTTTATATAATTTTAAAGATTTGTCACGTGCGTTATGTTTTTGCTGCCTGTGCTTCTCTTCCTCGTGGACATCTCTGGCATTCACAGTTGGCTAAGCTTACGAAGATTCCAGTTCCAGCTAGGTGACGCAGATATGTTTTGCCTGATATATGTATCGAATGTATCCACAGGATATGACATAAAGATATTAGCTACCGGAATTGATACCTGATACCACAGGATTACTGACCCTTTGAGGTCTTTAAATGCGAGCACGGACTCGGTACATTGAAATGATGTACCATGGGGCACTTGAAGCAGACACATGTGCGTGTATGTAACATGTATTTATACAGTGTAGAGATGTTGAATAGGCATGAATAGATCAACACATATATATATATAATGTAAATTCGTATATTTATGCCCTGAGTCTCCATATGTGTATATCCTGTATATTTGCGCGCTGCATATAATGTATTGACACACTGGATAGGCGTAGACAACAACCTAGACACTTCATCTACTGTAGACACACCATGCCAACTTCCTTTTCTAGCTCCATCCCCGCATGCCTTCTTCCTTCGCTCGGTTGGTTGGTTGGTTGGTTGATTGATTGATTCATTGATTTGCTTGTTTGCTTGTTTGTTTTGTTTTGTTTCGTTTTTGTTTTGTGTTTGTTTTGTTTTGTGTTTGTTTGGTTTTGTGTTTGTTTGGTTTTGTGTTTGGTTTTGTGTTTGGTTTTGTGTTTGTTTGTTTGTTTGTTTGTTTGTTTGTTTGTTTGTTTGTTTGTTTGTTTGTTTGTTTGTTTGTTTGTTCGTCGATCTGTCCGTCCGTCCGTCTGTCCGCCCCTGCGGTGGGGGATGTATCAATGTGTAAATCAGGTTTGTTATACTCTTCCGTGCGTACATTTGTCCACTGTCCGAAGCCGTTTTAAAATGTCATTTGTCAAGTATGATTGGAAATATCTTTGCAGGGTATATGTGTTTTTCCAACCTCCTTTCCGCATAGGGTCTACAGTTGAGTGTGTCCTTTGTCAAGAGATGGGTTATGCTAAGCTTGCCAGGATGGAAAGCTTCGTTTGCTTTATGAGGCAGCTCCCATGTCTTTCTTGTTGGAACAGGCAAGGCTTGAAATTGAATGAATCAAGTTGAGAGAAGTTCACTCAAGAAATGTTCGCAATCTCTTGTCAACTTCCCGCTTGCCAACTTCCCGTTAGGCTGGCGGACTGGCAATTACTGGGTGACGACCTCAAAGCCAGCATTGCAGAATCAGCGCTGCGGTGGGATGTGTGTGTGGGCGTGTTCAAACCTTAGCCTTGATTTTATGGCCCCTGTATCTTCTGCCAAATCATGCCATTCTCTTTCGCGTCTCTTGCTGCTGCTGCTGAAGACACACCATCCACTCTATGTCTGCCAACGTCCCAATGCCACTGATTCTTGCTTTGCCACCCTCCTTTGCAATGCACACTTGTACAACGCAGCTTTAGAACCGGACAGCTTTCCGCGATTGGGAGGACGCGAACAGACACGAATTCATTCACAAAACATGACAGAATGCGGTCAGAATGCGTTCCCTCCAATTCTCCAGGCTGTTCCTGCGTGTACCAATGTGCGCTTCAAAGCATGATCAATAGATTTGTGAAGTATGCTTGAAGACTTTTGCAATTCTTGCTGAAGAAACCATGTATTTTACGATATGTTGTGGCATCTTTCGCCTTTTTAGACAATAATTAATAGTATTCACAACCTGTTTTGTGTAGAATGCGTTAATGGTCCTAAGCACTGCTATTTGCGCAGTTCCTTGAGAGTGCTGGTATTTGCAGTGTTTTTTTCAAATATGAGCGCGAACAGTACCATACATAGCTGTGTTTAGTCAATCACCAGCTTCCAAAGTCGACCAGCCTAAAACTAAAACGCCTGTATTTGCATTGTTTCTATGGTTCGGGCCATGAGCCGTTTTGCTTCGTTTTACTCACCCCCACACCGCAGGCCCAAAATGCATCAATTTTTTTCAAGTCACGCCTAGAACTTAGCACCACCATTGTTTTACCTTCCATGGTTTTTGCCTGCAAAAAGAGGCACCGCCTCCCAGCCAACACTGACCTTTTTTTTGATAGTGCCTCTGGTAAGACATGCGCCTTTTTACCTACTTCTGCGGGCGATTTGTGTATCCGGTACAAAATATAGACAATATTCATGTAGGATGTATGTTGTCTCTATGACTTGTACAGATTATGTATTCCTAATCGCACCTATAAACATTCAAATATACATTAATAGTTCTATATATATATACATACATACATACATTACATACGTACGTACGTACGTACGTACGTACATACATTACATACGTACGTACGTACGTACGTACATACATACATACATACATACATACATACATACATACATACATACATACATACATACATACACACACACACCCCTTTCTTCAGATACACAGGATGATGTATGTATCCGGGTACCTTTGCCTGACCTCTTGAGCATCCATGGGGATGATCTCAGGCACAGCCGAGTGATGGATATTCCTCCAGTATCGGTGCATCAGCGTGTGCCCATCATTTTGGGCTCTAAAGAGGATGTAGAGGACTGCTTGAATCAAGATTTGGTGACTTTCGAGTGCTTTCACTGCAGAATCGGTTTGTGTGGAATTACAAAGTGACACGAAGAATCCATTGGAATCTCCTGGAATAAATCCGGAGCTTGTGCAAGAGGAACCAGGCAAAAGCCAGAACAGATCTGATCTATCCAACTTCTCAAAGAAGTGAAGTCTAAGTAAAGTGTGACAATCCTGATGCTTTCTCACAGGAGTGCAAGAAATACTACGAGAAGTGTGACGACCCGAAGCTGAAAGAAAGGCCGAAAAAGTTCTCTAGGAAAGAGACATGAAGATATAAGATGTACCCATCGTGTTTGTTAGACAGTGGGAGAGCTGGAGCGGGTTTCTATGCATGAGAAGCGGACTTGAGCCAAATAATTATTCAACTTCTGGTTGGGAGGTCATAGCGAGCCTGGACATAGTCACATGCACCACACAGTGGGATTGATGGCCGAAACAAATGAACAGGTGTGCCAATCGACTGAAGGGGCTTGTCACTGCGTGAAAGTCTCATCGCAGCACAGCCATGTCGAGCTCTCAGCATTTGAGAAACGCGTCACCCTTGAAATTGTTTTCGCAGCTTCATCCGTTTGAATCCTTTGTTTTTCATGTACTTTTCACTGAGTCAAAGGGCGACGATATCGCGGCGATATGTGGAAAAAACCATTCATGTGGATCAAAAGCTTGTCCAAGCCCAAGCGATCCTGAAAGGTGAGGTTTGTCATCTGAGAGAATGAGCTTGCACATATCGTTTGCTGATGAAAACAGCCCACTAGACAGACACCATCTGACACCATCGTCTCACATTGTGGAAGAAAGCTGGTGCCACGGATCTCCAGTCAGTCTTGAATGTCAGTGGGACCACTGCACTTGGGGCGTTGTTTTCAGATCATATATATCTATGTCTATTTTAGAAGGGCCCTGACATTGGGCCTCTTTGAAACAGAGGCTTCGGATGCATTCTGGCCCGGGCAAGTTGAGCCACACCAAAGCAATCGATTGTTGTGTTATAAAATGTTGTAAATGCTTTCAGAAACTTCTTCTGCCGCTGCGAGTCAGTGGAGGTATCGGAAGCCAGTCTATCACAGTCGTGCGAGCCGATGTCGGGGTTCACTGCAGCCCAATCTGTTGCCTCGAGTTGCACAGTCTGATCATGTTTGACGTGTTCAACACAAAGTCCGACAAAGTCCTTCAACCAAAACTCGATTTTCACAACACGTGTCGCCACATTGTCGTCTTCTTTCAAAGCTGTGCAACATTTCTCCGGTGCGCAATGTAGAGCCAGGAGGTTTCATGAAAAATATACTCTGAACAAATCTTCTTCAAACCTGTCGCCTGGCTTCTGCATCAAATGCAAAGAGCAAGCGTCTATGTGAGCTTCTTGCCACGGCGCACACTTTTTAGACTTCTTTAAAGCTGCCGTAGGATGGATGTAATGGATGCGATCTCATTTTTTGAGTAAAAGAGACTGCAGGATTATGAAGTGTGAGATGAGTGTTTCTGATTGTTGGGAAGGAAACGAATGGTGCCGTTTAATGATCAGACATCCTCTTTCTCCAACCTTCCCCGCAGCTTTTGTCGCTCAAAAAGCAAGTTTCTTGTGGTTCCGACCAGTTACAGTCTAGGTTCCAAACCATGGCAACTAAAGACACCATTGCAAAGGCTTGTCGCATGGCTGTGCTTGCAGTATGCTATCATTCTTGCGCTTGTCGTGTCCATTTTCGCGGTTGCTTAGTGTGTTTAGAAAGGCTACAGATGGAAGGTCGAGAGTCAAGTGACTTTGAGTTTCTATGTTTGCTATTTGTGATTCTATCTTGCCACCCATTTTCAATCTCTTTTCTAGGCCGCCGTTGTTGGCGTGAGCGCTGCAGCTGGTGCAGCTTTGGCCCTGGCCATTCAGAAGAAGGTTAGAATGTTAGAAGTTAGTGAATGGATTTGGGACTTCGTTGATGGGTTTGGGAGTTTGGGATGCCACATCTTTTGGTTCCCGTGCATCGCATCAGCCTTTTCTACCTCCGAGTCTCAGAGAGTAACTTGACCGACACAAATTCGTGCATGATTTTAGAAGGTATGTGTGACTGCAAGAATGATGATGCCCAGACATCAGAACAAGATATCATCTATATACATACTTTGCACTTAAGTTTGATATTGTGGAATCGCAAGTTCCAGTTCTCGTCTTGCAGATATCAACCAGCATTGAGAAGCCCAAGAAGGTGGAGTTGGAGCCACGTCCCAGTCTCAGTTTGATTTATATATGATATCCTATATATCTACGCATATCTCTATTTTTTCAAGATCTCTTCCCGTGGCTTCTTGTGGACGTGAACTAAGCGATCCCTCCCTCTCCCTCCCTGTTTTTCTATACAGTCTTTGTTCTGTGCCAATTGAGGCGTCATTGCAGCTCTTGAGGCCCAGATGGAAAGCTTCCGCTTGGTTGAAGCCTTGAAGCACTTGTCTTTATGTCATTTTATGTCTTTACGACTCAGCTTTTTGCACACTTTCGGATGTGCCAGGCCGCCCGACGAGAATGTGGTGATGGCAAGTGGGGCCCGGACGATGGTGCCACTGCCACCGCCTGGGTGGCATACCAGAATCTTGCAGTAAATTCTATTGTGAGAATCAGACAGTAACGATTTTAAGATATTTTAAGTGCGTTATGAGTTATCAGCGTAAAAGTGTAAAACGCACTTGGGATCGAAGAATTGTGAGCTTGGCCTCGATGGAGAGTTTCAGTGTCATACTTGAGGCTTGAGATGTTTAGTTTATATCTTGACTGACATTGTCCGAGAAGAAGCAGTCAATAGAAGCATCAGGATTCATATTGTTGTTATTAGTAGCTTTGAGGGAATCTGCATACATCATACATGTTGATGATTTGTTTTGAAGCTGAACGATGCAGACTCAGGATGTCGGACAACGCGTTCATTTTCCCTATCACTCCTTCGACGCTACTATCCGAGTTTCTCGGTGAAAGTTCGACCTGAGAACCGTGCCAAAACTCCTGGCGCTGTAGCACTGTAGCACCGAATTGCCATGCGGGCCATTTGGACCATTCCTGACCTGACAAACTGCAGCAGCTTATAACTAGGGTAAACATGTAATTTTCAACCGACATTCCTAAGGATGTGTGACACCTGGTCTGCAGGCGACTGGATAGGATCGGGCAAAGGGGCCAGCCAGAAATGGTCGTGGTTTCGCTTTCCACTCGCCGCTTTGCATGGTTTTTCACGGTGATCGGCCTGGAGATGGTGGTTTTTATGAGAGATTGGAATGTCCCCCTAGCCCAAGTCCCACCCCCCAAAACCTGAGTGGTCAAGTGATCCCCCACCGACAGCAATGCCCCTATGATCATCCATGGCGATTTCTTCGTATCATTTGGGTGTGTAAATGCATTTCTGCAAGCTTCTAGTCTTCAATTTGGAAGCTTGTGGAATGAAATTGTAGCTTCATACTTGTGCTGTAGTTGTGCCGTCCCAAGTGTTGAGCAGGTGGAGTTCAGAATGCTTTTGAGCAAGTGACGAAGATCACACAACTGCAGTCTGAGGCCGGAGCGGCAGGCGCGATGCAAGTTTGATGAACCCAAGATTCTCCAATTTATTGCGAGGTTCTTCTGAGTTTACCATACCTGCCATACCTTTGGCCTTTGTTGCCTCAATACTTTTTTTCCTTCTCCTCAATGATGTCTCCGCATTTGCGACTGCATCGCACTGACAGAAGGGGACATCCAGGAAGAACCCATCAACGTTGTTCAACTGATCGTATGCTCACATGTTTCTTCTTGGCATGTGAGTTTGGTTGCCTCACTTCAATGGCCTAGCAGAAACTGTCTGACAGTCTTACCAAATATGCACGACGAGAAATCCAACAGGGTCTTCAAATATGTGCCTACAGTCCACAGAAAGCTGCCGCTTTCTTGCTTCTCAGGCAGCATGCATGGAGCATTGTCTGTCGGTGGATTGGCCACAACCTTTACCGCTTCGCAAGGACGGACTTCTGCTGTAGCTTTGCAGTGTGTTTAGCAAACCAATTTGAATCCGATTTGATTGTTGATGCACTTGATATGATGTTTCTTCTAAGAACTTGTCTTCTTTTCTGAACACAATTGGAAGGACTCTTGCTCATGGTGCCGAACATGTCCTTTGGCCTGCCAGATGTCGGAGTCAGGGTTGGGTCTACATGGGTCACAGAAATCATCTTCCAAAGAGGCTTCAGAACGGCCATGGAGCCACAAGAGACAGTAGAACTATGCAGAACTCAGAGATTCTTCATTTAGATCTTTGGTCAGCTTCGGCACCTGAAAAAACTCCACAAATGTGAGAAATGAGTCCAAAGGGACTCAGTGATGTGAGTGATGCTTATATTGAGAGCTTGGTTGTGCATTGCAAATCTCAGGCACAAGATCGCCGGCGAGTTGATTCCTTGTGTTATGCACGTTGCGGCACGTGCTGTAGCCGGGCAAGCTCTCAGCATTTTTGGGGATCAGAATGACATCCAAGCCGTTCGGCACCTTGACCTGCAGAAGTTTGGACGGTATATGCATCCAATTGGAACAAAACTGCTCCTGTTACGTTGAGGCAAGAATCAGCTTTAGCTGGGGCACTTTTTCCCCAGACAGTTTACTGTTTCATTATTGGGGTTCTCAATGCAACCTAGATGTATCCGCCTTGGTTTTGGTGGGGGTGTCAGCCTGCGCCTTTGTATTCTTTTGCCCCGCTCTTTACCTTAATTGTCTCATAGCTTTTGTGGCCATGTCCGCCTCGATTCATGTATCTCCCAGCATTCGTTGCTGTGTCTCCTTTCGTCTCGAATTTGTCTCCCCGTTTGCGTGTCCGCATCAAGTCTCCCTTGAAATTTGTCTTCCATTTGTCCCTCCCAATCAGGATTTTGGTTCTCATCCATTTGTCTCCCCACTTCTGTCCTTGCTTCTCACCGTTGTTGCTTGCTTGGTGGGCTGGGTTGGAGGATTTTGGGGTATGCGCTTGTTGTCTGAACTGCTTTATAGTCACTTGAGTCACTTGTTTATTCACGCCGCTCCGCGGCAAGGGCCGACCGAACCAGGTTCAAAAGATTTGCCACACTTTCTTCTTCCCACGGCCATGTGGTGTTGGGTGTATCAGCACCATATGTCTCACAACACTTTTGCATCTCTATAACATATTTACCATATTTTTTTTGTTTCAAAAGCAAAAAAGTGAGCACAACACAACCCCCCCATTTATATACATGGTTTCTTGGCCCTCCTGCCAAAAAATGATGATACTTACAGTCTTGTCAAACATGCACGCAAAACATATGGTATATAAATGGAGGCGTTTTCTCCCGTTGTATCACTTCCAGTTTTCAAAGCTGGCAGCAAAAAACTGGTTTTAGCGGTGCTGCGACAGACATTTTTTGGCAATTTTTTGCGGCCACTCCGATGGACTCAAAATATCGCAAGATGCAAACATGTGCTTAGAATGCAGATAAAACGCACAAACTATCTCTCGGTATTATCACCACATCAGCTCTCACCCAAAAAAGAAGAAGAAGAAGAAGAAGAAGAAGAAGAAGAAGAAGAAGAAGAANNNNTAACTAACCTAACCAACCGAACAACGAACGAACGAACGAACGAACGAAACGAAACGAAAGAAGAAGAAGAAGAAGAAGAGAGAGAGAGAGAGAGAGGAAGAAGAAGAAGAAGAAGAAGAAGAAGAAGAAGAAGAAAAAGAAGAAAAGAAGAAGAAGAAAAGAATAAGAAGAAGAAAAGAAGAGAAAAAAATAAGGAGAAGAAGAAGAAGAAAAAGAAAAAGAAGAAGGAGAAGAAAAAGAAAAATAAGAAGAAGAAGAAGAAGAAGGATCTTCGTGTTATTCTCCCTGAGCTGACACATTTCCTGGAAGCGTTGAAACTGCTTGTTAACCCTGGTAAGTGTTGGACTTGGTCGCTTGACCCATCTCAACGGAAGTCTCTTAAAGGTCTGTTGTGGAACGATCAGCTCCTACCTGTTAAGCTGAAGGCAAAGGCATTGGGTGCTGATGTTTCTTATTGTTTGCTCAAGGCGGCAAGAGTAAGGAACATGCGTATACAGTCTGCTCACAAGCGCCTGCTGAGACTGGGTGGTTTGCCTCTTCCGCGGCCGTTCAAATGACGGTTGTTGTTGTCTGGTATCTGGCCCCATGCTCTGCATGCTGCAGAAACTGCCAGCGTGCCAAAGTCGGTCTTTAAAAGATTGCGCACGCAAGCCGCCAGGGCCATGGGCCTGCGGAAAAAAGGGACCAATCCGTTTCTTGCTTGCCTTTTATCCAGCCCGGCTATTATTGATCCAAAGTACGTTCTTCTTGGTAATCGAGTGGCCTTGTTTAGACAAGTTCTTCGCGAATTACCGGAGTATAAGGATCTGTTTATTGGTCAGCTGAATTGCCCTGAAGGCAGAGGGGTCCCACGAGGCTTATGGTTCGCGCCCTGGGGTCTCATGGTTGGACTTTGAAACAAGGGGCTTTGTTTGAGGACGATCACGGTAGAACCTTTCACTTGTTTATGGCCCCTGTGAGGCATATCAAGTACCACATGGACCACCTTTGCATGCTCTCAAATTAGCCACCGTAAGGGGCTTACCGACCTGCGCACTATTGATCTCTGTGTCGCAAAGGACTTGTCTTCCTTGCGTAAGGAAGAAAAAGGACTGGTGTTATATCAACAAATTGGCTCCTTCTACACGGCAGATTACCGCAAGCACTGTGGTGGGATTGCCAATTGCCCTCGTTGTGGGCTACCCGACTCTCGACGTCATAGGTTGGAAGAGTGTCAGTATTCAGAACATCTGCGTGCACAGTTCCCTGGTCTGATGCGTACTTGGGGAAAGTTACCGAAGCATGTGAAGTATTTTGGTCTTTTCTCTGAACCTGACTCTCTTCGGATTTGGCAGTCTTGTCTGGATAGGATCCCCTGGCCTTTCTTCCCTACAAGCACTTGCGAGGCAACAGTGTTGATTTATACGGGTGTGGGTGTCTTTTTCCTCGTTGGTCCCACCTTCGTTTGGCATCTTATGCGTCTATCATCCCTGGGCCCTCAGGCAACTTTACCATTCTTGCCCAAGCTTTGCTTCCAGGTTCATGCCATACGGCTTATCGTGCAGAAATTATGGCTGCGTGCCCGGCAGTTCACTCCTTTCTTCGTCCGGTTGTTACACTTGACTGCAAGGGTGTTGTTGATGCCGGACTTCTTTGTGGAAGGAGCTCAGGGTACTTTTCAGCAGGATGTCACTTTGAGGTGGGTTCGTGGCCACGTTGACTGGCGCAAATGCGCAGATGGAGACAAAGTTGACGCGTGGTTCAATCACTGGGCTTATAAGGTTGCGGGTCCTCCTCTGTATTGGCGTTCTAGGCGCTGCGAATTGTATCAGCAGCTCATCCGGGAATTCAGAAGTAATAGGGTGCTTGCTCATCAGGTGTTGTCTTTTCACGCTAGGGTCGGCTCGTATTATTTCTCCAGTGCGAAGAACCTCGTGTTCCTGCTGTGGTACCATGTTGGGTGGTCGGTTCTGGGGTTGCGCAAACTTGTGGGTTTGTTGACGTACATACCTGTAACGTTTGTCATGTGGGTTTTGCGCGCAAGTTGCTCCAGTGGCTTGCTACGCTTTCGCTTTTTCCTTCCAGTGTTTGTGGCTCGCGTTACGACACGTCTTGGTTGGAATTGTTTTGGTCCTTTCTGCATACAACGTCCATCCTGCCACCTATTGCCTTTGAGGGGTCCTGGCGTACGGTGGATGAGGACGAGAATTTGCTATTTGTTGTTCCCCCTTTTCGTGTCCTGTTTCGTGCCTGGACGCGTTGCTTGGATGCTTTGGTGCGCGGTGGACTTGAATTACCGGTTGGGCCTTTGATCGCTCGTGTCGATTCTATTGCCCATTTTGGTGGTCGGTTTGCTTGTCCCGGTTTTGCCGGCTTCGTGCCTCTGGCTCCGGGTGCTGCGGACGGGGTTGCTTTTCAGCTTTCTGAGGCTCCGTGATCTGCGGATCCCCTTATTTAATTAGTTTCCCTGGTCTCACGTTTCTTAGTAGACATTGAGACGGAAGTTGCGAGAAGAAGAAGAAGGAGAAGAAAAAGAAGGAGAAGAAGAAGAAAAAGAAGAAGAAGAAGAAGAAGAAAAAGAAAAAGAAGGAAAAGAAGAAGAAGAAGAAAAAAGAAGAAGGAAAAGAGGGAGAATAAAAGAAGGAGAAGAAGGGGAAGAAGAAGAAAAAGAAGAAGAAGAAGAAAGAGAATAAGAAGAAAAAGAAAAAGAAACAGAAAAAGAAGCAAAAGAAGAATAAGAAAAGACAGAAGAAGAAAAAGAAGAAGAAGACTAGACCACACTCTGGCCCGAAAGAATGATCGCCCAACGTGGTGTGGTGTTTTTGTGGTGGTGTGGTGGTGTTTTTGTGGTGTTCTTGTAGCAGCAGCGCGATTCGTTCGCAAAGGCACGCTTCATCGACTCCGGCAGTCTCAACCGCTGCAAAAGTAAATGGACAAAGCTACAGAGAGGACTTGGAAAGACACGCGGCATCTACTCTGGCAGTGTCAGGCAAAAAAGGAAGAGTAGCACAGACGCGCTTTTCGTTCTTCTCATATCACCAAAATGATCTAACATATTCACTCATTCAAACTCAAAGATTGAGTGATTGCAAAAACGCAATGATTGTCAACGGTAAAGCCCCGCCACTGCGTTCGGCCCAACCCCGCGCGTTTAATTTGCACGACGTGGCTCGTGCGTCGACATTGTACTTGTCAACATACCACTGCATGCATTTCACGCAATGCTTTTCAGCTGCGTAGAGAAATAAATATTCCACTTGTTTCGTACAATTGTTTTTCAATTTTTCAGAACCACATTTCTTTAGCCACTGCGTACGCCCTTCCAAGCCAACAGCACTGTCCAGCTTGATTGACGATATGCCCTTTCATGTGGTGGTGTTTTTGTGGTGGTGTTCTTGTGGTGGTGTTTTTGTGGTGGNGTTTTTGTGGCGGTGTTTTTGTGGTGGTGTTCTTGTGAAGACCCATGCTGGTCTCGTATTCAAATCGAAACTAAATCAAATTGCAGGTCATCGGTCAATCACATGTTACGCCCATACATGCTACCTCATCAAATGCCAGAAAGACAACTGAGTCTTTATACCTCCATATCATTGTGAGCACAGCGTATGTCTTACGATCAGCCTGAAGTCTTTCGGTCACCGTCATGCATGATAAGGCTGTCAAAATGAACATATATATAGAGGGCGCTTCCCCACAACAACGCGAAATTCGGCACAGACACACGTCTTCTCGCCACCTGGTGACCGTTCAGACTTCGTCACAACAGCGCAAGATTCGGCACAGAAACGCGTCCTCTCGCCGCCGGGTGAACGCTGACATTGATGCACGGCCAAGTGGCGTCCAGCGCGGTGCTTTCACCTTTGGCGGGGTCTCTGTCACCAAAGCAGCAGCGCGATTCGTTCGCAAAGACATGCTTCATCGACTCCGGCAGTCTCAACCGCTGCAAAAGTAAATGGACAAAGCTACAGAGAGGACTTGGAAAGACACGCGGCATCTACTCTGGCAGTGTCAGGCAAAAAAGGAAGAGTAGCACAGACGCGCTTTTCCTTCTTCTCGTATCACCAAAATGATCTAACATATTCACTCATTCAAACTCAAAGATTGAGTGATTGCAAAAACGCAATGATTGTCAACGGTAAAGCCCCGCCACTGCGTTCGGCCCAACCCCGCGCGTTTAATTTGCACGACGTGGCTCGTGCGTCGACATTGTACTTGTCAACATACCACTGCATGCATTTCACGCAATGCTTTTCAGCTGCGTAGAGAAATAAATATTCCACTTGTTTCGTACAATTGTTTTTCAATTTTTCAGAACCACATTTCTTTAGCCACTGCGTACGCCCTTCCAAGCCAACAGCACTGTCCAGCTTGATTGACGATATGCCCTTTCATGTGGTGGTGTTTTTGTGGTGGTGTTTTCGTGGTGGTGTGGTAGTGTTTTCGTGGTTGTGTTTTTGTGGTGGTGTTCTTGTGGTGGTGTTTTGTGGTGGTGTTCTTGCGGTGGTGTTTTGTGTTTTTGTGGTGGTGTTTTGTGTTAGTGTGGTGATGTTTTTGTGGTGGTGTTTTTGTGGTGGTGTTTTTNATCGACGCCACGTTTTTAGCGAGAGGGTTCACCGCGAGCAAATGAAATCTGCGTTTCGCTACAGTTTTGGGCGATCGATACCACGTTTTTAGCGAGAGGGTTGCCCCACGGCAAATGAAATTTGCGTTTCGCTACAGTTTTAGGCGATCGACACCACGTTTTTACCGAGAGGGTTGACCGGTAGAAAATGAAATTTGCGTTTCGCTACAGTTTTGGGCGATCGACGACGCGTTTTTAGCGAGAGGGTTGCTTTCCGGTTGACCCTCCCCATCCCGCCCGGCGGAATAGAGTAATAGAAAATAATTAAAAAGCAAGCGCAAAAGCAAACAACAGGCAAGCAAGCAGGCAAGCCATAGCTAGCAATGAATTTCATGTTCATACGCGCACGATACAATTATATTCAATTAATAATTTTGCAAAGAAATTGAAGGAAGGTTTTTATATTCATTACCATTCCCGCCGAGTAGCAATGGTATGAAATGATATGCAGTGATACTCATACTCATTGCCATTCCTGCTGATGCAAACTTTTTGAATGGATACGCATTGAATTGATCCGTACTGGTGGGATACGTGTTGAAGATACGTATTGGTGGGATATGTATTGGTGGGATGCGTTTACGATTCCTGCTGATGCACACCTTTTGAATGGATACGCATTGAATGGATACGCACAGCATGGATACGTATTGGTGGGATACGTGTTGAACGGATACGCATTGCTGGGATACGTATTGCAAACCTGCTGATGCAAACGTTTTGAATGGATACGCATTGCATGGATACGTATTGGTGGGATACGTTTTGAATGGATATGTGTGGGATATGTGTGGTGTGATGGATATGTGTAGGATATGTGTGGTGTGAGATATGTGTGGTGTGAGATACGCCACAACAATCTTCTGAAGAACCCTGCGACGAAACGTCTTTCGGGAAAAAAAGAAAGAAAAAAGAAGAAGAAGAAGAAAAAGAAAAAGAAGGAAAAGAAGAAGAAGAAGGAAAAGAAGAAAAAGAAAAAGAAGAAAAAAAGAAGGAAAAGAGGGAGAATAAAAGAAGGAGAAGAAGGAGAATAAGAAGAAAAAGAAGAAAAAGAAGAAGAAACAGAAGAAAAAGAAGAAGAAAAAAAAGAAACAGAAAAAGAAACAAAAGAAGAATAAGAAAAAAACAGAAGAAGAAGAAACAGAAAACGAAAAAAAGAAGAAGAAGCAGAAGAAGAAGAAGAAGAAGAAGAAGACGAAGAAGAAGAAGAAATACAAGAAGAAACAGAAAAAAAGAAAAAAAGAAGAAACAGAAGAAAAAGGAAAAGAAGAAGAAGAAAGAGAAGAAGAAGGAGACCAAAGCTGTCGCAGAATGCGGCCTGCGAAAAAATGCCCCCCAACAAAAACAGACTGTGTATAGTGATTCTGGGAAGACGTGCCCTTTTGCACCTACCGGTGTGGGTGAACTTATTCTTACTTGCCTTCTGGTGTCTTTGTTGCACATGACAATAATGTATATGATTACACAATTATATGGCATCATATGTTGGTGTATTCGCTTTGGGGTCCACAGTGGTTTCTGTTGTGGGGGAACTGCAAATTTGCTACGCGGTCAAATCCTAAGATTACTCGTAAAGGCACGTGCATCGTCCTTACCGCTAAACGGCTTCGTTCTTATCGCTTTTGAGTCCATGCCAGCGAGCGGCCCAAACCAACAAAGTCCTCCACATCCCCATCCTGTAAAACAGGATGGGTTGGACTTGGGCGTATTCATAGTCCTTTCTCTTTCTCTGACCACTTTCCTATTGCACGCGGACTGTTTTCAAATGGAAGAAAACACACGGGAAGATCATTTCATATTTGAATACAACCCACCAGAATTCCCTGTGCCCAGATGCGACTGGATTTTGTCGAAAGAAACGGATCGTGTTCGTCACTCATGCTACGGAATGGACTGCTTCGGTACACTCTGCACAGATACCTTGAAATTCATCGTGTTCAAAGTGCAACAGAATGAACTCCTTCGGTTTATTCATTGAACATTTCTCATGTTTGTTCTATGTGCGACTTTATCCCCAACCAAGCAAGAAGCACAGGAGAAACCAGCCAGGGAGACAGAACATAGGAACCAGCCAGAAACCATAGGATCCAGCCAGGAACCAGGCAGAAACCATGGGAACCAACAAGGAAACCCAAAGAATTATGGAATGAACCATAAAGACATATGAGAAGCATAGAAGCAATGTGAAGCAATAGATATCATAGGAGCGGTAGAAACAACGTGAAAAGGCTCATTGGAAAAACGATCCAATTCGCGCGTTTCAAAAGAATTTCCTTTACGCATTCAGAAATGCTCCCCTTTGTCGGCTGAGTGGACTGTGCAACGGGCCCTCGCGAAGCATTCTTGGCATTCTTAGCATTTTGCAGCGTAGTTTTTTTGAATGGATAAACCTTCACAACCATCCAAGGTCCACGGGCTTCGCGATCCTTTTCGGTAGCAGTGTGCAGCAGGCGCTGCACAATCACTGTGCGGGCAGAGATCTTCAGTGTAGAGACATTGAATGCTTCATTTGAGCACTGGATTCCAACGTGTTTGAATTTAAGACGTTTCGAAGGCAGTGGACTTTGCCTTGGCATCGCACATTGCTACACTCCGCAGTCGAGTGCCCTTTGTCCATGCGTTTGATGGCTTCCGGACCTCTCACGAGATTCAAAAGATTCAGGCTGGGCTGACAGGTGCATTTGAAAATTCACATCCACTGGAAGCAACCCTACCGCCACTAACTAGAGTCACCGAATTTGCTAGTTGCTACTCATATTACTTATATCAGATGGTACCAGGTATCACTTCGGTTTGATCCTCTTGATTTTTCCAGTGAAGGCGTACCCAAAAGAGATCTTCCAAAAGGTTGCAGAGATGCTTGCGCCGGACTGACTGCACAGATGCTATCATTTGGTTCTGTTTGCAGTTCTTAGACATTTGCAGATTCTAAGCATGTCATAGACATTCAGCAAAAAGAGAATACTTCGTGGTGTATGAGTCATGTCTGATGTTTTTTGATGTACTGTAACTCAGCGTGTCAAATCCAACGGTATTATCTCTAGATTGAACTCTTTCTTTGTAGTGTACATTTGACTCTGAGCAAAAGCTAGGGAACATGGCGTAGAGTAGATCGAGCAGATCTTGAGGGCGAGGTTGAAATTGGAGTTCAGCCCTCGAGATAAATGCGAGATTTCAGCTTTTGAAGTCTTAAAAGCAGTCGCTTCCATCACCGCAGGAAATTGATGCTCATCGAGCCCGTGGTTTGAACCCAAACCATCCACATGCTCGTGGCACTGCACAGTGTGACGACATCTACTTCCAAGCAGTAGAGGCTGGCCGACGCCCAACGAAGACAAGTTTTTTTTGTCAGGGCTTGCTTGAATGCCTGAAACTTTGACAAGAGATTGGGCCTCCACTGATTCTCAGTTGAGGCAGCCAACAAGTACTATTTGGACGTGCCTCACTATGTGGAAGAGGCATGCAAACTTAGCAGGTAATAGTACAACCTGTGAACAGGGGTTTGCTTTCTTTGATGTGTTTGCAGTCAGGGGCAAAGAACAGAACTGTGGCACACTTATCACCAAGAAATACCGTGATTCAACAATGTAACAACAAGGACAGTCTTTCTGAAGTTTTCAGACTACCTTCGACGCCTGAATGTGATTGCGGATTGAAGCTGTATAGTATTGCATCTTTATATGTAATCAATATGCAGTACTGCAAGATTCATAGAACCCTCAGACCCTAAAATGTAAAGCCAAACATAGCCAAACCCTTATGTGGGGATTGAATGGGATTTAGCAACTAGTTGGCGACTAATCAATGTTCGGATGGCACCAAGATAGTGCCTACGATAGGTGGGATTACAACTGCGGTGTAGGAGAGAGTTTTCATGAAAGATCAGAAAGCCACGTTTGAGCAGCCTTGGTTTGGTGGATCAAGGATCACCTCAAACACCGGAGAACATGAAACACATACATATAAGTATATCTATATACAGTATACGCTCCATATAATATATAAATTTATATGTGTATATAATTTGTGCTCGTCAACGAACCAGCATATGGTCCAGCTCAGAATTTTGAGCGAATCCGCAAAAGAGAAAAAATAAGAACAAAATGTATATATAATTTATCGTAATTTATTCTTACTGGTTTGGTGTTGCAGCATTGCACACCTGTTGCATGCCGGCAGCAGGCTTTCGCTTGGATCGAGAAGCTGAGTGGACGAAGCTACTCCTTGTTCGAATACGTGGGAAGTGCCTTGACGACCATGTTCGAGGTATTGGAACATTGCTTGAATACCACATGCCCCCTTCATCACGTGATACTTTCACTGAGCCTGATTTCGGTTTTCTCTGACAATGGGAAAACTGGTGGTAAATGATGCTGGACCCGCAGGCAAGAACGCCAAGTACGTTCTCGTCATTATGGGCTCCGGTGCGGGCGTTGTTGAGGAATACCTCACAAAAATGGGAGACAAGGCTGGCACAAGGGTGTCGCTGGTTCGAGTTTAAGTTGTTTAAGTTGTTTAAGTTATCCTTATTTTCGAATCGCGCTTGTGTCATGGAATTTTGCTCATGCGGCAAGGCCAAGGACTGTGGCTGCCTCAATGTCCATCTCTACAGGTGGGGAGGATCAGGAAGGTTTGGTAAGTTTGGTACATCAAAGTGGAAGGTGAGAAATGAAAGATATTATGAATGAGCAGTCTGCAAAGATGCAAAAAATCTGCAGGGGGAGTAACCCGGGAAGTACTTGTCACAGCAAGTGCCAGCTGGACCCTACGATTCAAACACAATCCAAATCTCATTCCCTGACCTGACTCTTTCTCTGCCTTTCTGCGTAGGCCTTGGAGCGAGAAACACTTCCTGGCCGCATTGCCAGCGCTTAGCGGATTGAGGGCAGTAGCTGTTTGCAACAAGATGAAGGACAAAATACTGAAACGCGAGAAAGAAAATCACGAAGCTAGAACAATTAGAGCAAAGCCAGGGAATTGCAAATCGTCTTCCGATCTTTTGATGCATCATTTGCAGGTCGCTACCTTGAAGGAAAAGCAAAACAGTTCTGATTTGACTGGTGAGGACCCAGCGGCACATGGCGAGCCACTCTTCCTTGATGTTTGCACCGAACTCAAGTCCTGGAACTCATAAAATGTAAAGTTCGCACAAACTGCACACTCATAATTTTCAGTTTGTCTTTCTTGAGGCACGTCATTGCAGAGTGCGAAATGCACAGCTCGTGTGATCAATGGTCGATATGGTGGCTTGGCCGGAGTGTACAGCAAAATGCGCAGAAGTAAAATTCGAATTTCGGCTTTTTGGGCTTTTCGCTGCATTTTTTCACGATGAACTTGTTCAACCAAGAGGCCTGTCCAGCAAAGACTTCACTCCTGGAATGGTGGATGCCATCTACCAAAACCTTCGATCCAGGATAGCTGCTGTAGAGCCATGTTTGGATTTGCATTCGTACGACTGCAGACTGAAGACTATCCTTTGTTTGTAGGAGTCCCAAGCACCCGTTCACCGTGGGCTTGGAAGATGTGTCTGCCTTAAATCTCTCAGTCCGAAATAAGTTACACTTGTTGTGCCATGTTGTGCCAAGGTATACATGCATCGCATGCATGTGTTTCTTTGATGGACGTGCTGACATGCACTGCAGGATGTTACGCACTACTCTTTGCCCTATGGCCGTTTGGAGACTGTGCCTGAAACCACCAAGCAGTGCATCTTCTGGGGCTTCGGCAGTGCAACTTGGCAGAAGCTGATGCCAATGCCATAAGAAGCTCCCAGCAAACACTGCAAGTCCAACTTAAAGACCAAGCCATCCAAAACGAATCGAATAGGAGGGCTTTTTTGCTACATAGTGCTATATATAAGCTATGTTTAAATGCTTAGTGTGAGAGATGCAGGACGGCACTGTCGGTGCAAACAAGAACACCATCAAGATCATCGCCCAGCTCCTCAGCTGCAGATCCAACTTTACATCATCGTGCAACGGAGCTTTGACAGTCTTTTTCACTTTTTTCACTTTGACAGTCTTTCTTTCGGCCTGGATCTTACGCGTTGTCGTGACCAAAGTTACACGTTTCTCTAGAGTGGACACATTTGGGCAAAGCTGTGCCAAAATTGATTTAAGCGCTCACTAAGGAACACACAGCTGTATGCGCAGGGATACTTCAAGTATGATGCCTTGAAGTCAGGCAGGTGGTTCGACAGTATCATGTCTATGATACAGCACGAGTTCAATTTGGCAGCGATGCCAGTAGAACTTGTGCTCTTGCTGAATCTTGGCTGGGATAGCTGGAAAAGCTGCACATTGGTGCAGGTGGCGTAACCATCTCTCACTTGCGCTTTGGACCGGAGCCTATCAAGGGCAGCTATCTCATAGATGCAGGCTGCAACTACCTGGCCATCCACAAGAAGGCTACTTCATCCTTTTGGTGTTTCCAAAAAAAGCACGGAGACAACTCTCAGCTTACTGTAACTCTTTGATATGTATTTACTTACAGGACTACACCCACAGGCTTCGCAAATGACAGAGTCAAGGTCAAGGTAAGGTATAGGACAAAATGAGCAAAAGGATTGACAAAAGGCTTGCATGATTCTTTGCTTCTTTGCTTCTCTGTTCAGCTTCGGAGGAGTACATCTTCAGCTTCTTTGCCGACCTGTTGCTTGGGCCCTTGGCCGATGGAGGTGAACCAGAGACACTGACAGTCTGAGCTCAACCATGTGCATGTTTTTCTGCATTCAGCTTTTTCAGCTTTGTTTTCAAATGGACTCAAACGAAAGCAACCGAAATCCATGGAGACTCAAACGAAAAATCGAAATCGAAGGTACTTTGGTTCTCAATTGCCCGTGGTCTGATGCTGTCGATGTCTCAGCCTGGTGTATTCTGACAATTTCAACACACTTTCATCTTTCAGTCTTTCCAACTTTTGCATTTTTCCGGTCCCATGACCCATGAATTATTTTGTTGACCTGTCCAAATTCCAAGGAAATGAACAGCATTTTGCCACCACCATTCCGGAAGATCATTGGTCAGAAGCGCCTCAAGGCAATGGCAATGCTCCACCTCTTTGCGAGCTTCATACTCACAAGACTTTGAATGTGTAGCTTACCAGGATGTGAATATCTGCTGTAGATTGTTTTGCTCAAGCATTTGAGTGAGAATAAAAAGACACAAAATTGTCAACCCTGCCCGATGTGATCTCGAAGGTCAGCGCCATCGATGCAAGTGCAGTGGCGAAACGCACAGGCCGGAAGAACTGTGGACATTGCAGCCAATTCTGCTATGCTTCTCCTTTGGAGCAATATGTTTCTATTCTATTCCATAGGTATGGGCAAGCTGATCAACAACATCATGACAGCTGTCTTCTTCGAGCTCTCGGGTGTTCTCCCCACAGAACAAGCTTTGGCATTACTCAAGGACTGTCAACCCTGCTAATGCGGATCCGCGCCAAAATGATTTTGTAGCAGCTAGGATGCTGTCAAGAAAACCTACAAGAACAAGGGCGATGCCATTGTCAACCAGCACGAGCCCTAAGTCTTACATTTTGCGGCGCTCCTTGGTCAGCCGTGGCATGTGTACATTCAGAAGCGAAACTAAGGAACATCAAGGCGGTAGAGGCCGCTATAGAGGCTCTTCGCACCGTGCAATATGATGCAGCTGCATGGGCAGCTTTGGACTGTGACCGGGAATCCTACTACATGAAGGAGCCAAAAGTCAACACCAAAAGTTGGCAAAGCAGAAAGTCTCAGTAATCATTAAGCCAAAAGACTCAGAATACTGGGGTAAACAATCAAATTGCATACGTGTCGAGAGTCAGGAGCGTGATTCAGAGACCCCAGCCTACGTGGTGGACGTGCTGGACAAGGCAGGTTTTAGCGGTTTGTGCTTTGCAAAATTTTTGCTGCGGTTGCAGACACATGCCATGTGATGGTCTGCCAAATATGCAGACGATGTTTGGTCTCTCTGCCTGTCTGGTTGTGACTGCATAGGTTCAGACAATGCGAGGTCATGAGTTCCTCGGCCAATGCAATTTGCTTGCGGCTTGCGCTTTACTCTTGTTGGCTCATGTAAGTGTGCAATATTTTTCTTGTTTGTTTTTGCCTTCGGTTCAAGTTTATGCAAGTCTATATACATATATATATATACATCATATCTGAAGACATCCTGACATCACATGTGTGTTTGAATATACATATTTAAATACAGTATATATACATATACATATACACAAAAGGACTGTATTGTTGGAAAAGCAGTGGTGTTTGCGTACCAAACAATTCAAGAATGACGCAGCTTTATTCTGCATAATAGAATATCGTTTGTCATGGAGGCATTGCAGAACAGGGATACAAGATGTGCTTCTTGTATGTTCTTGTCCCGTTTATATTAGATATCTTTATACTATACATAGGTCAAATGCTTTTCCGGTGGATTGGTGCCGCAGATTCTGGGACGACTGCACCTGCAGTCTGGAAGGTCCAGGTAACCACATCCTGACAAAACTTCCTATGTACGTTCCGGTCCGGTTTCTTTGGCACATGTTGGCCGACTAGAAGATACAACAACCTTGTTAACATGCATAATATACAGTACTATATATGATATATGAATATTGTGCATGATATATGATATATGATCTATTATTGACTTATGATATATGATATTTGATATATGATATATGATATATGATATATGATATATGATATCTGATACGTAAATACATATATGCATACATAATGATAGATTATGATATGTTGCTCTTTGTATTGATATGTATTGACACGTATTGATAGTTATCGATATGTACCGATATGCATCTACAGGTCTTGATATGTATCTAGATGTATTGGTTTATGTCGATATGTATTGGTATGTTTGTATGTAGTGTTAGGTAAATGTATATAAATGTAGATGTATTGTATTGTAGTCTAATGTTTTACAATGTGTTGCATTGTAATGTATTTCATTGTATTGTCATGTATTGTAATGTAGTGTAAATGTGAATGTAAACGTGAACGTAAATGTAAATGTAAATGTAAATGTAAATGTAAATGTAGTGTGATGTCTTGCAATGTATTGTACCGCAATGTATGGTAATGTATTGTATTGTATTGTGATGTATCGCATCTCAATGTATTGTAATGTATTGTATCACACTGTATTGTAATGTACTGTATTGTATTATACTGTATTGTAATGTATTGTAATGTATTGCCATGTATTTTTTTGCAATGTATGCATATTTAAATGTGCAACATTCGGACGCCCCGCCACAACTTGTGCCTTCCGGAAGGCTGCTTGCTAGCTTGAGAAGAGTTGCTGACACATCTCACAGCTTGCAGTCTTTCTTCAAAGCAATCTTGCCTTGCTTTAAATGCTATAGACTATAGATGTATTGTACAGGCAGAGTTTGGAGTAAATGGAGTATATCAGCATGTGATAATCCATTGAGGAGTAAGTTCTCACGGCTTTCGCATCAGCATCAGCTGATTGATTATTGAGGGCAGACTCTTAGACTGTTCAAAGCTACAGGCAAGTCTTCAAGCATGAGCAAAACATTTTAAGCATGAGCAAGAAAAAAACGCAAAAAACAATGCAGTTTCAGCTTTGTGCGGCCAAGGCTGAAAGTGAGTGAGATCGAGGCGGATGGCTGCGTGCCTCTCTCTCAGACACGCTTTGCCAAGCGCGGTGTTGCTGAGTCCGTACCAGTGGTCGACATGGACGGATGCAAGGGATGTGCTGTATGACAGGTGTCAATTTGTCACCAAGTCATACTAGATTAATGAAGCCAAGTTTGGCTGGATCATCCTAGCATACTAGCATCTTGACTGTGATGGTTTGAGAGCAACTTGTGGGATGTCTCACAGACCTTCAATTCCCTTAAACTGGCTTCAGTGCTCAGAGTCACAGACTTTGCATCCTTTTATATGCATGGATTCACGTTGGTTCGCAGGACAAATGCATTCAATGCAACGTTTGCAGCGCTATCTGCCCACATGCAGTGATCCGGCCCTTCCTTCTTTCTCACACAGAGTTGCAAAAGGCCCGGCTTTGCACTTTGATCACAGTGCTGAAGGGTCGCAAGAAAACTTGAGCTTTTTTCGAGTTCCGCCCCCTCTCTCGTTCTGTGTCCACTCCGGATCAGTTTTGGATAGTTTTGGGGCTTAATCTTTGCATGTTGTGCATGATCAACTAGCAGAAAGCAACTGTGGCTTCTGCCCTGCATTTTTGAAATCCAAAACAAAGTTGCAAGGGTTGGAATGACGTTTGGAAAATGTGTTTCAAATGATTTAATATTTATGAAATAAATGAATAACATATTACAAGTAGTAAGCCTTTTTGAGGCCTTTTCATCTCATGTCATGGCTCGCGCCCAGGCACCAGACTCTTTTGATGCTCGAAAAGCCACCGGTCATGGACATAGAACGCATAGAACCTCGTGTGCTGATGTCTTGTCTGAGAGAACAGCCTTCGAGCTGCAATCCACTATCCTGATCATCTTATAGTTACATAATCATACATTCTCTGCATTTGATTTTGCGGAGGTGGCAACACGTATGCTGGCCTGCACTTCCGTATTCAAGCTTCACCAAACGACTGCACAGGCGCGGGCCAGTTGGCTTGTGCCACTTGTATCCACTTGTACTCTTTCCGTCTTTCCCATACGTTTGGCATGTCCGGATCTTGCTTCGCTCCCGGTGACTGTTTGACGCCGCTGCTGATGACAACGATGACGATGTGTGCATTCATACGTTGGGACATTGGGCCGATCTCCAGAAAATAGATTTCCAAGGGAGTCAATCTAGGCGGCGAGAACAGTCATGAGATGTCATGTGCAAGAGCCACACAGACGATTACCCTTCATGGCATCCTTTAATTGTTGTGGGCGGTGAGGCTGTGAAGTTTGCACGAATGCCTGCCCTGTGGGAGCTTTGAGCATGATGCCACGTTTGGAAACGGTGTCCAAAGGACATGCTGACAACTGGGTGGCTGCCTCAGATGCAGAACAACTGATTGAACATTGAACGCACAAACATTGTCATCGATCGTCATGGAACTGTTATGATTTATTGACTTTTGACATTGGGGAGGTATTTTTTTTGGGGGATTTTTTTTTTTTTTTTGGCTTTATTTTTTTTTGGTCCTC